>SGPM01000025.1:35292-140352 GCA_004802725.1 Antrodiella citrinella
GNNCNANANNCGCNTCTCTTTCAAGTTTCAATCACTCAGGCAGCGGAGTCAGGCTGCACAGTATGTTTGCCTCAGCTTCAGATCTCATTAATCATTTGTACAATTCGATGTCAAGGTTTCACGCATCGAATCACAGGATCAGCTGTATGATGTGTAGGATGAACAGCCAATGCCAATGGGCCCAATCATGAAGTTTGTNTCGACGTATGTCAGGCTCGTGGGATGATAACTTGGCCACGCATTCATAGACCATCAGGTTCTATCCTGAAGAGTCCCTGATGGCGTTGACTTTCAGCATTAGTACTAATATTCACTTCTGCGTCGTCGGAGCTCAGGCAGGAGAGTTGGCACGCCAGGATAGTCGACTGAACAAGGTACGATTTGAGTATCTCTGATACCGCCCGTAAGATGACCATTTCCCTCCAGGTGCAGGTGTTCAAGAATTTCCTCCGAAGCTGCGGGATCTCCACCTCATCCACTCGCCACCGATGTTCCACTTGTTGTCCAACACGTTCAGGCATCATTCGAAGGTCGTTCTAGTCGTATGCTTGACCATCGNCACGGTGTTGGTGAATGTTTCTTTACTTCATGATGCACACAAGATGCGCGAAGTATTGAGGCGCAATGACTATAAACCCTCTCGTCCCCTNGAGTCTTTCTGTACGTCCTTTTTTCTCATCGCTCAGAGTCTCACAGCTCATCGAACCACTACAGCGCTGATCGGCCCAGATTATCCTTCGAATCTACCTGTGCAACGTCCCAAGGTTCGCGCGACGGTAGAGGAGAGTGTTCACTTCACCATCGCCAACCCCGAATCTGCCAGCGAATATCTTTGGACAGCACCCTATGGCGATAATCACATTCGTCTCGGTCCGGAAATGCGGGCGCTGGCAGTAGCAATGTTCCATCAGCTGCACTGCTTGCGAGGCACTCAGTCNGCGTTGATGAAGGGCTGGGGACAGATGCGTCCCGGCGCGCGCGAGCATCTGCATCACTGCTTCAACTANATCCGTCAGTGGACGTTGTGCGACGCCGACGTTACCCTGGAGCCAGGAGATTTCACCCAACGAAATTTCACCGTCGAACGGATTGGCGCCACCCACACATGCGTGGATTGGCAGCCAATTTACGACATGGTGAATGACAGATGGTTCAAGTGGGAGCAGTATCGNGTAGAGCATGGCGTGCCTNTGAATGACGAGCTCAAGGCCGCGATGTAAAGATCCTCGTTTTCCGTGAGTCCATTCACTCGTCGTTCTTGATCCGAGCAATTTCAGTCTCACATANCAGTCACAGATGATCTCGGAGTTTGTGTGCTGTTTGCCCAATGCCAGAGTTCGCAGGTGCAGATCGCAATGCTTTGAATACATGAGAATGTTTCTTCGTATGTTGTATTCATGAATTTACTCTGTCTTATGTTGACATGATTATCTGTCGGTGGGCTGCCATTGTCAAGGCAAGCGAGCAGCTCAGGTGCCCAAGCTACCGTCGAATAGNAAAGATTTGACCAGCAGTCTGCATGTGGATCTATGTTATGCTGTAGACCACATTCACACATTTGTTCCTACGTCGTGCCCAAGTGGCGTCCATCGGACCTGCGCCGACAGCCGTGCAATTCTTGTGGCACCTTGCAGAGGATACGCCCGTCGTCCTGACTTTCGCCAATCATCGTTTTGTGTGAAGCTGGCTAGCGATGGTGGCGTCGCTTAGGCTAAAGTGGCATGCTTACCGCGGTCGTTTTGTCGGATTACAACGGCGGGCCTCTGTCAGAGTACAGTATAAAGGTAAGATGAAAGTCAACGGGGATGTTCAGGTCAATACATCGCCAGAGCTTGTAGAAATGGTCAAAGCAATCCTCTTCATCCTCCCAGTGCTTTCTCTGGTATGGTCTGTTACTGCTACTCCGATTGAAGCTAGAGGTGCGCCTTCGATATGCAATGCTCGAACACGCGTGTATTTTGACATGCTCACCTTATTTTTGGCCCTCAGAACTAGAGTCTTCTCGCATCGATGCCACTAGTTTCGGCAACCTACTGAAGAAAGATGTAGAGGTAGCTCGCATCGATGCCACCAGCTTTGGTAATCTTCAGAAGAAAGAGGCGGATGCCCGGGTCGATGCCACAACCTTCGGAAACCTTCAGAAGAAAGAACCAGCTCGCATCGATGCTACAACGTTTACGAAGAAGGAGGTCAGCCTTGAGCGTGCAGATGCCCTTAACTTCAATCCTTCACAATAAACAACCGCGCACATGTGAGTCCGCGTTCCCAACAGTGTTGTTGTCAATGCGTGTAACTGAGTCATGCATACGTATAGCTCGTATCTCTCAGCTCTCAGCAGGTTAGATGACTGGGCGGTCGAGGTGGGGGTCAAGTCAACATGTATTTGTTTATGTGTATATGGACGAAGACCAGGCTGGAAACAGTTGAAGATGTAACATGATTACGAAGCACATACAAGCACAAGGACAGCAACAGTCAGGTTCCGATTCTACTAGGGTGTAGTATGGTATCTGCGTGATCTGGTGTGAGCCACACGCCTGCGCTGATTTTCGCCCTTCACACGACGTACCGAGGGGCCCCTTCACAGCTGCGAAGGCGCGAACATAGCCGCTTCGAGGCGATCAACTGGCTCAGGTTCATTGGGCTCGCGCGCCTCGAATATCTTTGCGTCGGTACGTTCCTCAGAGCGTGCCGCAGCAAACATTGCAGCGTCTTTGCGTGGAACTGTCAGCGAGTCGAGTTAGTACCGGTGGTGAAGTCAACGAATGATCAACGCCGTCCGACGTCATACCGTTATCTACAACGCGTTCTTCAAGCTCGGAACGTGCCTTAGCAAAGACCGCTGCGTTTTTGCGCGGAACTGTCGATAATTCAGGTCAATACTACTAGCAATGAAGTTCACATTTGGCTTACGTACCGAAAATCTCAATAGGCGACGCTACGACGGATGTAGCGAGCGCCACGAAGGCGACGACGGCAAAAGTGAAAGAGGCCTTCATCGTCGAGTCCGATTTGAAGATTGTGAGTGTTATGACAAAACTGTGAGGAGCGGAGAAGTTGATACACGCCTCTGGTATCTCATCCAAACGCCTCGCTTCCCCTCTTATACTCATACCGGCATAGGTCTGATGGCAGGCTAACAGCAGTGCCGCCAATCGTGACTCCGGAGGCTCGAATTTTTACACGGTATCTTATTTTCTAGGTCACGAACGTCTTTTCTAAATGCGACAGGACAGATCTGGAAATCCCACTGCATGTACATGTGATCATAGCGCTGTCTGTGGAAGAATCGTCAGCGATTACCTGCGGAGGTTTTCGCACACCCGTGCTTCTTACATCGACGTGATACAGCCTGAGATGGTTTCCGAGTCTGTCCACGTCCTGGTCCATTCTACCTCAGGGCGTAGTATGAGGCACGAAGCAAGCTTCATCAGATAGGCACTTGTACGTTCTACTGCTGCACATATTGCATCAAGACTGCCAGTGGACACTGGAAAAGCGGTGTGCCGGTACCGGTCAAGGTCAGTGAGCATAAAAAGAACGTAGTACATAGCTAACTGAATAATCAATCAGCATCCCGTCTGCATTGACTGGTGATGTATATACTATGAGGTACAGAATTTCGGGCCTGATCGTATCGCTTCTTATCCTGCCAAGTTAATAACCACCTTTGCGTCCAGGCGTTTTAATTCTACTTCGGAACGGTTCTCAATCCTCTTCTCATCAAGTGAATGCGCTGAGTAGAACACCGTTGCGCCACACTCCAACTTGAACTTCATCATGTCGGAGCGCCTTCTTTTTCATCTCCTCAGCGAAGTGATCGGAGGGTTGCGCTTGAATACACCTTGGCATTGAGGCGTTCGGATTCAAGTTCCGCGTAGTCTGTACCACTGACAGACACTTCATGCCCATACTACTACCGGGATCGTACCGTTTGCTGTAATAGGTAACTTGACATTCATCGAAGAAAGATGCAGTTGATGCAACGGCGTTCGAAAGCTTCAAGAAGAAAGAAGAAGCTTATGTCGATACCACAATCTTTCGGAAACCTCCAGAACTTGAAGAAACATGCTGGCCTTGAACGTACGGATGCCATTAACTTCGATCCTTCATATTAAATGACCGCTTGTGTATTTCTGACAGGGTTCAATGTACTAGCGGTGGAAAGACAATGTAGACGTGTAAGTGTAAACTCGCAGAAGCTAGAGGCACAGAAAATGAGGGAATGTTGACGCTTCAAGTTGCATAAATCACGGGATAGGCATAGAGGTAGTGATCATGGATGGACCTGGAAGTGTATCAGCTTCGCACCTTTGTATGATATAGTGTTGATACGTACGAATGTCCAGAAGTTCCAGCCATTCTTGTAGACGGATCATTTCTCCTCGTCAATGAGGAATATTTTGGCGTCGAGGCGTTCGAGTTGTACGTCGGCCTCGGCACGCCCCTCGAGAAATCCTGCATCTTTGCGTGCAAAAGTAAACAACTGAAGTTAGTACGAGCCACATGCTAGCCCAACGCCAAGGAAAAACGTACTTTGCACTGATACATAATCTAAGATGCGGATAGGTGACGCTGCGATGGACGTAGCGAGTGCCACAAAGATGGCCGCGGCAAAGGTCAAGAAAGTCTTCATCGTCCACTTGTGAGCGGGTGTTGCAAAAGGGTGAGAGCGTAGAGAAGCCGGAGTTTGTCTCTACAATCTTACAAAAGAATTGTAGTCCCCTCTCTTATACTACTCGACTCTGACTGTGGTAGATGCCGCTGGCTTCTCTGGTCGAATCGAATGACTCTTAGTCTCCTGGCGCTGTTTAGGTTGGACAACGCAACTGTACAATTTTGGTGGATCCACACGGGCATGGGACTGTACGTGTAATGTACATCAGCGAACAACAGATAAAATTTCGCACACCATCTATAACCTACTTCATCTGCGTGGTGCACATCAAAGATGGTAAAGGTTCTATTTTGGGCCATGAGTTTAGGATTGTATTAGGGCCGATGTAAGTTTCAGTCGAGTTTTCGCGCGCAATCCTTGCCCATAAACCGCGAGCCAGTCACGGGAAGGGCGTATCATGATCTCAGACCGAATCCAAATTGACGTCTCGGTATGTCTTATGGCAGAAAAACAATGTAGGGCGTGAGTCTTCTAATCAGATAAACAATGTGCGAACTCACCTGATTTCTATCAAAATAACAAGTGCAGGATAAGCTGAGGCAAACTTGAACTCAAGTTCTCGGGGACCAAGACGGAATCAGACGCGACACAGGATCAAGACGCGCCACAAATTGACTTTGAGCGGCCGGAAACGACTCGGACCCGGTCATGCCAACGCATGAATGCAACGTAAATAGCAGATGATAGTACAATGGCAATACACCTTCTCCAGTGATGCACACTACAACGGGGCCTACAACCTCCGCCTTAACCTGCGCACAGGAAAGAAACCTGACCAAGGTGGCGGACGTTTCAGTGAACATCAGACGAGAGTAAGACGTAAGCTTACCAGAAAACTTTCAACTCAGACCGCCGAAGAAGAAGATGTTGGCATCGAGACGATTGAAGGTGACATCTTCGTCGTTCCCAGCATCTGCAACAGTAATCGAGTGACAAATTAGCAAGAGCTTCCATATCGTTCGGAGCATAGGAACATACCGCCAGCGTCGCTGGGAGCAGGAGCGGAAACAACCGCCATGATAGCCAAAAAGGCTGGTAAGAAAACGAGGAAAATCTTGGCCATTGTATATCTTTCTCTTGGTGTTGTTGTTGTTTGAGTTGCATTAAGTGATTTCTTGGCGTTCATTTTATACCGAGCTGTGGCGTAACTCTGTGGAAGTCCATAGTTTCCAGCTCAGTCGGCGCCCGCATGCACCGACAGAGAAGACAGAGACGACATGAAGTCTTTCAAAAGTCGCTGCCACCGCCGATGGTCTGCCAGTGCACAGAAGATAGATCCCCGAGCCATGGCAGAGGGCTATGAATAGTCAAGAGGGGTCCGGATGGCTCAACGACAAAGCAACTTGTTTGTATTGGGAAATGCGGCGAACACACTGATAAGAACATTCTGCAGAGCTTTACTGCCACCACCCGCTACAACACAAGAGCAGTCAGTTTATTTTTGGAGGAAATGATACCAACATGAGACACTGACAATCTACGGAACTTCCAAGTGAGGACAGATCTACGCATTCGTATTGAAGACGGAGGCTTCAAAGCGATTGACGGTGATGTCCGCTTCGTCGTCTGCGATTGTGGGACGTAATATCATCGTTTAATGCAAATGTTATTGAGATCAGTTGCGCCGTCCGACACACCGTGGATGGTGGGCGTACCACGCAAGAAAATTGTTTCCGGCAGAACATAGGCTTTGGCGACCAGTGCTGCCAAAAGCATGGCGAAGACTTTGAAGAGTACGGTATGGATCTGCATTGTGGGGTGTTTTCGACAATTGTTTGTCTTCCTAAACCACGTCCAGTGTGTGTTTTGTTCGTGAGAGACCAGATACAACCGTCATCAAGGCTCGCAACTGCTCAATAATGGTGAGAGGCTGCGATGTCAAGCACCATCAAGTTGCAGGATGGTGGCTTACTAGATCCCGTAGGTGACCCATAGCCTGGTCACCTATTTCTGCAGCCCTATCTCCTAGACTAAGTTAGGCGCGTGAGTATGTGGAGTATCAAAATTTGTCAACCCAAACAATGTGAGACTCGATATTTACGGTCAGAAGCGCTTACATAACCTCTGAAATCCTTCAGGTTTCAACAAGTAGACGCAGCTTCGCGAACCACTGATGGTTTGATGTACCATTTGAACCCGGGAATTCGAGAAACATGGTCAGGCAAACGCAATGCAGACTCCGAAAGACGCAGAACGGGCGCAGATGTCTCCGCCAACGAAACAAAGAGTCCGTCGGGCTAGGCAGTTCTACGTATGTAAATGCTACCGCCAAAGAGAAGTTCAGCGAGCAGTTTGACAGCAGTAGTGAATGGCTTACCTTTTGCTACGATGAAAGCGGTGTTGACACAGCGCAAGGATTGACACCGTGACCCCTTGCATCTGAACGTAGATCGATCTAGTAAATGGCGAGGTTGCATGCCCACCTGCTTTCGACATCCGGTCACTACGGAAGAAGAACGAAGAGCCAGGGACGTGTATGTGAGGAACATGCACTGCTGATTCCTTGAGGGTCTGGTCATTGTTCGTATACCGATAAGATGCTCCTGAGTACACAGCTTCTACAGCCGCACCTGCCACTTCTGTGTCAGCCCAAAGATAGGCATGCCAGTGAAGCGTCGAGCACGTCCCCAAAACACGCCCCGAACGTATCTTTCAATACAAGAAGATCCGTATCAGCGGAGTACAAGTGATCCATCACAAGCTTCGAGACCGTACGCTGATAGGATATCGCGGATTTATTGAAGAGCTCTTGCTTTCATGAAAAATCAGAGGATGGACACAAGCACGGCACGACGAATACTATGTCTCGCTAAGCGTTGACAGAGTAGGATGGTACGTCACGATCGAGTTTGCGCCGCGATCGCCCAAGGGGTTTGACCGGTTTCAACTCAATCTCGCCCTAGCCAGGCACTTCGCTAAAGACAGTCATAAGTAGTCAAATTTGTGGAAAGTCCGTCATATGCGAATACATGCTACGGACCTTCCACCGCTCGGGGTTGTGCATCACTCATGAAACATAGACACCATTCATATGAAGGGTTGACTTTTCCCCACCATGGCGTACAGGCAACCTCAGGGGCAATGTCTGTAGCGCGGTGGCTGTCAGTCTTGCTGTCTTTACAAAGCAGAGATAGAACTGACTGTCGCAGCTGACAATGACGAACTGTCTCGTATTTTGTGGCCCATGTGATATAGCGAACGCCCGTGTCTAGAAAAGTTGCGAGTGGCCCTGCTGCCCTGCGAGGGATGATCCATGTTTTGCGGAGTACGCGGCCCAGAACGATGAGATGCTCGGGAGTGGTAAGCATGCAGGTACGTTGCCCACAGCATCTTGTAAAGTGCCTCGGCAGACGTAGTGGCCAGTAACGCATGTCTCTAGACAGTATGGGGGATGGCGCGATCAACCGATCGGTCCTGAGAGAATGAGACTGAGTACGACAGATGAAATTGCCGACCAGCTGGTATTGGAGAAACCTTGTCGGCGAAGGAACGGAGCAAACATCTCTATGAATGAGAGGTACAGGATATCAGCACGATAACGTCCACGATAAAGACCGACTCACACGATGTGCTTCGGGTGCCACATTAACAACATGGCAGTTATTGATGATCATTTCTGCAGTGACAAGTACACCCGAAATATAATAGCCATACCCAAAAGCTCTGGGAAAGCTTCCGACATGGCCTGCATATTGGTCTAAGAAGACCGATCAGAGCTTGTCTTCCCAGAAGCAGTACATCTCGCGCCATGGGTCGTTCATTGCCCAAGATCACGTTGACCAACTTGAGCCTATCCCTTCTGTGTTTGAGCGTCGCCTTCAAGCTCACGTTGACGATATGGCTGAGGAAATATGACTCACCGGGAGCAGATGCGTACAGTGAGTGTCTTTTGCTCTTCCACTTCCTGCTAGCCACGAACTCATCAGGTACTGCCAGGCTATGTCGGAGTAGACTATCCCGAAACATGGCCCATTGACGTCCCCAAAGTCCTCCTCGCATCCGACGCCTCTCATCGCTACCAGATGGACACCGCAGACGGCGCCGCAGAGTGGGCCTCTCTCACTCCAGGCAATGGCACCGTCTTTCTCGGCGAAGAACGCCGTCCATACACCATATCCATGATGCACCAGCTCCGATGCATGAACATCATCCGCGAATCCATTCTCGAGGACCGCAGTGTACCAGAGACGTCACAGCCGTCGGATTTGGCCAGACATTGCTTGAATTATCTCAAGCAGATGATGCTATGCCGAGCAGACACCTATATGGAGTCGTTTTGGTACGACAATTCGGACGGTCCTATTGATTTATGGTCGATGTATGAGTGCAAGGATTGGGGAGCGGTACATGAGGCCGTGAAGAAGAATCAGAGGGACTATGAGCTGTGGGACGAGAGGCGGTAAAATCTGTGACCAGAATGTGTAGCATTGTCTTCAATCGTGTACAACCATTTGAAGAGTACTTCTGGACAAGTGGTTGAATATACGAGTATCACTGTTTGCGATGTTGCAAGTTGAGAGAGCGGAAGAAGGTAGACGCCGATACCAGGAAGCGAGCGCCAAGACTCTGACTCGAGAACTGAAAAACTTTGGCGTTCTCTATTGTATAAAATACACAAGCTCTCTGGTTTTACATTGCCAAAAATTCAAGAGAGGTTCATTAGTTTTCGGGCTCATAACGGAGGACCGACAACGCCCAAACACCCCATGGCGAGGTATCACCTCTCTCTCCTTTCAGCTTGAATCCCATTCTCTCATAGATGGGTACCTATTTCACATTTAGCGGGCTGTGTGAGCAATAAATTCCAAGACTCACGTTGATCGCGCTGGTGGTGGATAGCGCAACTGTATCTCCGGCAGCGGTAGCCTTCGTCAATAATTCAGTGACACATCCACGGGTATGCGCAGTCGACGAGTTCACCTTGTCAAGGATCATACGAATCAAGCCTGTCGCAATGCCCTGTCGCTGACTTCGTTCGCGTGTCATGACAATGTGTAGCCACCACACGTCGATCATAGTTTCCTAGGAGGTTTGTAACATCAGTAGTCAGGACAGACATGGCGGTGAGGTCGCGCTCACCGGATCTATGCACTTCGCAACGAATTGCGGGAACGACTTGAGGTACTGGGTATCACCGTGTCACTTGCAGTATGTGATCCAACATAGGAAACGGTCATACGACTTCTGCGTAGTATTTCTTCCCTTCCTCCGAAAGTAGAGCCATATACTCTGCAAGACCTTTCCTCTGCTCATCGCTGCACAAAACGTGAGCGACGCGAAAAGGAAGATGATAAGGTACACACGTGCTGAACAATACCTGACCTTTGGGCATGGTCATGACATACCCAAGGACTTCGTCATTCTCGTTTGTCGCAGCATACGTTTCGCCGTCTAGAACCCCCGCACGAATCATTGCCAGGACCAAAGGTTTCAGCAAATTGGTATCTCCGCCGCAGATAGCAGGGACAACATCATCTACGGACAACAAGAGTATCAGAAACTGTACAGACAACATTCAATTCAATCGTTTTCGACTGACCATCTTTCATGAGGTCCGCAAACATGACTGCACATTGCTCGATTTGAGTTTCTACGGGGGTCATATCATTGATATCTCGCCATTATGACACGCGTCATTGTCACTCACCTGTAGGGTGCAGGAGTTGCTTGAGCGTGAAAGTTTCATGGACTTTGAATCTCGTCTCCGTGACGGTTTGCGACATGGTGGTAGGTCCGAGGAAGGATTTTTACGCGTACTGTAGACGGTCACAGACGTGCCGGTGCGCCAAGGCTTAAATAGCGCCAGGCGCGTTCAGGCGCCGAAAACCACCTCCGAGAAAGACGGATTGCCTAGATATTAATAAGATGACAGATGCGAAGCTTTGAGCGCTCAGCCTTGCTAGCTCTGAAAAGAGCACAAGATAACTTTTGCATCGTATTCTCTTGTGATAGAAGACAAGGTACATCATGTTCTGCTCGTACCCGGGCAGGCACTATAGAGGCTGAGAATTGAGCACTGGAGCTTGTCCGAAGCGGACTCACCAACTGAGGGCGGCAAGGTCTGCTACACAGAGAGAGAAAGTGTTCTCACTGAGAACTTACAATGCAACAGAACCGAGAGGAGCTACGCCCAGAATTTCTGCTAGATATGACCCACACAATTATTCACGCTGCTAGAAGTTGTGAGTAGAAGCCGTATACAATGTTGACTCGGCTGAGAGCAAAGCAACAGATCGTACTGCAATCGTCATCATATATCTGGTGATCCATCTGAGGGTGACAGTATTTTTGCTCGTGTCTCTCGAAGTGATCAGGTCACAATCCGAACATGTCGAAACTACTGTAAGATCGAAGACCCTTCAAGCTTCAAGTATTGCGGGTCTAAACGCCGACCATTGAAAGAACAGCTGCTTACCTCAACCCGATAAACAGTCCCTCTATCAAGCTCTATGAATGGTCGGTGAATTCGAATCTCTCCGGTGGCAATGCTAGCACTCACTGTGTCTTTCCTTGGGCCAACACAAATCGGCCGAATTCATCGGGAGACACAAATTTAGGTGCTGCGAACAACGAATCAGTGTTCAGGCGATAACATCATGGCGCACAGTGTATACCTTCGAGAGTAAAAGCATGCCATGGTAAGTTCAGTTTCTGATTCAAGTGCTCGGTTGAAGTTGTTTCGTTTGTTTTCGCCGTTGGGTACTTCGGCATTTTCCAGTCAGTATTTACCGGCTCGGCTCGGCCCTCCAGCCTACTACCACATCCTCTCAATACTTAGTTACCTTTCATCCCTTCAATACCCCTTGATGATTCGGAGTATGGGATCATGGGACGACGACTCCAAATCCAGCTTTATCAGTCTCAATTGCTCGACAGCCTGTGCATCTACGGATGTCAGGTGGGCAACATGACACCAGGGACGAGCTGGGAAGAAAGCATTGCGACACAAGGGTGATCGCCTTTGAATGAGTTCCGAATGATCAGAACAGACACTTCCTTAAGAACCCCTCTATCTGCGCTCAGTAATTTACTTATCAGTGCGTACATACTATTCCTTGTGATCATCACCAGAACTCACCAGGATCTTTGCGCAGGGCCATGACTGCCAATTGGACAGGTCCGAAAGGGCACTCCTTGCACTTTCTAGATCACCAGAGGCCATCGTCAATCACAAGTTTCACGATTGTCAAGTGTCACGGATGAATCAGTGCTGTCGACGTTCATGCATCATGCAGGGTGTGTGAGAGTGCGGATTATTCTCGTCGATGTGCAATGTCCCCTCTGCAAGCGCCAGTGAACGGCGGGACGGCCTGTCTTTTCCGTTGTCTGTGAAGGCTGGACGCTCAGAGCTGTCCTATCTGCTAGCAAGCAAAACTTTTAGGTACCTCCCTCAGTTCCCCCACGTCAGTCAGTGAGTACTTATAAACCGTACAAGTCTCCTGACGCTCAACAACCCTTCATTCTAGCGCAGCCACTATGTCGACCGCGTTCTTTGAGCATTCTTTCTACATCGGCAGTTATCTAAGCGGCATTCTCTATGGTGCGTCTGCCCAAGCGCAGTCAGAGTAAAGGATTTTAAGCTCATCATCACTGTTTGCCTTGTGGGCGTCCCGTTCACCGCCACCATGGTTGCCTGTACCTGCCTTGATAACCGCACTCAGGCGTCGAGCTAGTGATGTATTTCTCGACGTTACGCAAGTTGCGTCGGAGAGCTCTGAACAACCAGAGCTGGAAGTTTTTCTTCATCTACAGCACTGTACTGCTTATCCTTGTCACCATCGACATGGCCACCAACGCCGTATGGGGAGAGATCATGTGGATCGACAAACGCGTTGATCCCGGCGTTGCGACCTTCATCGTCGAAGACCTTTCCATTTGGTATCAGATCATGGGTTCCACCACCGTTGTTATCATGGTCCTCCTCGGTGATGCGCTTTTGGTAAGCTGAGTCGACCAACCCTAAACTTACGCTGATGCGCTGCTTCAGGTATATCGTCTATACGTCATATGGGGATCGAATTACTGGGTCATTGTGCTACCTGGAATCGTCTACTGCGCCACACTAGGTACGCTTACCTGTACCATTTACCGGACATTGCTAATTCTCTGCACCAGCCCTCGGCATCCTCGAGCTGGTCTCCGCCTTCCGACCCGGCGGGTTCTTCTTCTCCGGCAAGGCAGTCAACTTCGGCACGCCCTACTACTCGATCTCCGTCAGTATGAACATCATCATCACATTGCTCATCTGCTCCCGCCTCTTCTACATGTCGCGCGAGGTCCGCAAGGCGATCGGCTCGCAGAATGCGAAGCTGTACACGGGCGTGGCGGCGATCCTCATCGAGTCTGCTGCTCCGTATACGGCGATGGGCATCTTGTTCTTACCGTTCTACGCGCGAGGGGACGATGTGGTCGTGGCTATGGGACAGGTCTGGTCAAAACTCACTGTCAGTATACCTCTCTTCTCTCCGATTTCGAATCCAAATGCTCATGGCGTCGGTAATTTAGTGTATCGCACCCCAAATGATTATCTTGCGCGTCGTGTCCGGAAAGGCATGGAACAGGGACACCTTCACCACCACTCGTACTACCGGGCACACAGCGACGACGACGAGGACCGGCGCCATCCAGTTCACTTCTGCGATGGAGTTCTCTGCGGGTAACCCCGAATTCGACGATGGCCTCGACGTTCGGCGAGACGCCATTGTCGGTGAAGGAAAAACAGAGCGCGGATAGTTTGACGCAAAAGTAGGGCAGTTTGTTGGGTGGCCGGTTCTGTGTGTTTGTATGACTATGTTCGTATATTTGGTATCTAGAGGTCATATAACCTTTGTGTTGAATGAATGTCCGATTTCCGCACATTGAAACGTTGACGCATAATCCAAGCTTCGAATTCTTCACAGATGGCAGTCGCAAAATCGTGTCGCATTTTGGGCTTAGTAGAAATTGGAGAACATCGTTGCAATTTCAGAAGCCTCGACTACTACCAAACATACTCACTTCCTAAAACATCTAATCAAAGGCTTCAGGCTCGAACATGAGATTGGAGATGTCCATCGGGTATGATTTTCATCAAGTAAAAGTGAGTACGCCCCAAACATGTTCGGGGATAACGAGAGTTCAGATTTCAAGAGATCATCAGAGTTGTACTACAGCAGTCTCTTTCTGAAAAGTACATTTGCGGAAGAATTAGGTACGAACCCAGCGAAGTTCCAGTTGGGAGGCGGGATTTGACCGTCGTTCTCCATCGCAACATCGTAATTCGCGACCGTGTATGCCATCATTGTCTTCAATTCAAGTGTGGCGAAGAATCGCCCGGGACTGGCGAAAACATCATTGATCTCCACAGCATTAGAGGGAGTAGGAGACATTGACTCACCAAGCATGTTTACCATGTCCGAAAGGCAAATATTCCTTGGTCGACGCCGACATCTGCTTTTTCGCAGTTGCGCTCTCGTCATCGTCATATGAAAGCATGTCATAAAATCGCCATGGCTTGCACACACGTGCGTCCTCGTAGTATTCGTCGTCACGATACACAGCTGTGGATGGTGTGCCACTGGCGATGAAGGTGTCTTCGGGTATGAACGTCCCGTCGGAGAAGGTGAAGTCTTAGACCGCTCACCGAGAACACGACTATTTAATAAAGGGTTAGAGCGGATAAATGAGTGGATGATAGCATGAATTACGTACTACATAAGACGGCACTGAGTCGTTGAGACTACTGTCCACCCATTTCATTTTCGAAATTGCATCCCTTGTCCAACCTTCCTCCAAGATGATGCTGTCTACCTCTTGTCGTAGTACTTCGACATATTCTGTGGCCTCATATAAGACATGAGTGAAGCTCTGTATCATTATGAGTGTTCCGAAAAGTACTATACGTGAGAATAGAGGTTACTTACCAATGCAGTGGTAGGCACTGCTGCCGAAGTTCACGCTAAGTCCTCGGCTCTCGTTTCTTTCCCTGCATCCATCAGCCAAGAGAGTATGTCGAGCTATCGATAGACCGGAAGAAATCATGTCAAATTCATGAAAGGTATGAGGTACAACGAACCGGTTTGCTGTCATCATAAGCAGGCCCATTCTCCTGCTTCAAGCGATTTCTCTCGTCAATGATGGGTTGAATATGCTTTTCGACCTGCCAGAAACGGAGGAGAGAACACGTCCGACCCTTCTGTTTACCGTCTGACTTCTCTCCAGGAGCATAGGAGCATGAGTGGCTGAGTGATGACTTACGGACGAAAGAACTGGGGAAAATGTCGAATTAGAAAAGCTGTCCTGACAATTGTCTCGCTCCAAGCTCTCTATAATCGGGATTGCGACCTGACGTTTCCATTGGTGTAATATAATGTGAGAGACGAGCAATTGAACATAGTGGTAAACCGACAAAGATTCTGCTACTGATTTGAGACACGATTTGTAGCAGTGTGTCCTTGGCACGTATCTTGATCCAATCTGGACAATATAATTTGGTCGCATTCTGGATCGGAAGCAATACAGGTGACTTACCGTCACTTTGAGGAATGAAGGTCGTGAACGATGTAACGATTTGATCCAGTAACGCCGGGAATATGAGATCCAAGCTGCGAGACAGATTTTCTCGGACAACAGGAAATTGTCAGGAATATGGTAGAGGTCTGGGCGAGTTGGATAACCCATCGTATAGGGTATCTGAAATGTCTGTGACATAACATTATATTGAGCAAGACTCGGATGCGGGCAATAATGCAAAGCACCTACGTCTAACAAAAATTCAGCAAGGTCCAAGTCATTTCCGGCCTTGCCCAGCTCTTCGACTTGGTACTGCTTGTCCACCTCGGCCTTCTTCGCTGCACCAACCTCAGTAGCGCCTGCGTTGGTAGCCGCTTGTGCAGCGGCACGGGGAACTTTGTTAGACTTCACCGTATCATCCAGATTCATCCTAACAGGTTACAGCCTACCGCTCAGTGACTGGCGCCACACGACAGCGAATTGGTTGAACGTACTATGCGAATAGCAGGTCACAAGCTTGTCCACTTTCGCGCTCATTTGCGTCTGCGGTTCAGGATGAACGTCTGTATGTTCCGCAGCCGGACCACCCTTGCCATCCCGTCCAGCTTGTCGTCGTCTCCTCGGCTTCGAACGCGTCTTCGTCGAAGGAGCGTTTGCAGCATCATCCAGATGCAGTGGAGCCACCACCGCTACCGTATGCCTCTAGAAATCCAAAAGGGCGGTGATCAGCGGGCTGCGAACTCGGACAAGGTCGCAAGTTGGACGAAAGATTGTCCAACTTACTGTAACCTTGTGGGCCGGGTCGATCGCAGAAGATTCAAGGTGAGGTGATGACCTACGGCCCCGATGATGACTGTCGGTGACCTGATGGACCGGCTCTAAGACTACAGTCCAACCAAAGTCACTCAAAGGCATGGCAGGCAGGCACAAATGTCGAAACCGACATGTGTCTGGTAGACGTCACTTTCCGACTCCGCCTGAGATGGGGAGAAAGTCTCCAGCATATCAGTAATGCCAATCGAGCTTGTGAACAGCGTTTGAGCCTGCATAAGCACAAACATGATCTTCATCGAGGGGTGGACCGTTCTGTCCACAGCCCCTCTTCGAAAGCAAAGATGTACTTTTTGTCAAAGGATGATTCAAGAAGTGAGACAAACACAGCACGACATTAAGATGTCTCGTTCACTAGACAAGATGTAAGCCTTTTGCTCGAGCATCGTATCAAGCAAATGACGTACCAAAAGGATATAAGATGCAATAAACCATAACCTACCAAAGATCGTGCAACATTCAGAAGACAAGACTTGCACAGATAAATATAAGACTGCGCACCAACCTATACATATGGCAGCCCGCTGGTAATAATCCGAGCGTATACCTACTGGTCCATATAGACGAATGCTACACTAAGAAGTCCATAGGTTCATTGTTCGACGACAAAGAAGCAGCGAATGGGCGGGGTCATCGAGAAAATGAGATCACTCGAACGGGTTCGTACGAGCAGCCTAAAGGAGAGAGTGGGTGTTGGTGAGTCGATGCAGTGACACCATAAACTAAGAAAAATCTCACTTGATTATCGCCCTTGTCTGAGCATCCACACAACCAATCCGTCCACCACTGACTCTTCTCAAAAGGCACATCCTCCACATCCGACATAGGCGATACTGTAGGCGGAGGAACGGGTTCCGGAGGACGATTTGCATGCGGGGTCAATGTGCGTGGTGGAGGTGACCGCGGTGCAGGTAAATCCAGAGGAGCAGGTGGGGGATGAGAGTTTGACGATTCTAATATAGGTCGGTGTTCTGTAGCGTGCGGCGTAAGGTCATCATCCGGTGTCGCCGAGGAGGCGGTCATTACTGCAGAGTCGTAAGGTGTGTTGAGAGATGTCGTGGATAGATTGGGTGTGCGAAACGGGTTCTGAGACTCGTCAGGTTTCGGGGAAGTGGTGAGGCGGGTATCGAGCTCGTTCAGGGCAACACCTTCGTCGTTGGATTGCTGCAAGACGTGGTGAGAGCCCGCGCCATCCATGGAAGGACGTCTGTACCGTCGCCCCGGCCAAAGCAACGATGCTTTCCGCGTGACGTCTCCCACGACTGAGTTATTGGTCGTCGTACTGAGCTGCGATTCACGAGCAGCTTTCCGCCGCTGCCTCTCCGCCATTTCCCATCGACGCAAATTCTGACAAGATGTAAGTTCCTCCGCAGACACAGTTTCAGTATGGATATGACAGCTCACCTCTTCCACTCGTCGAGATTCTGCTTCATCCTCCTTTGCGGGTGGATACCCTTCCACTGCGTCGCCTTCCTCTGAATCATGGCTCTCCTCTCCGTCGTCTCGATATGGTCCCTCAGACCTCGACCTGTCCCTCTGCTTCCCCTTGTTCTTTCCCTTCCCTTTGTTCCGTGGTAAGCCCGCATCGTCTGCTAATGTCGAACCGGATGTGCTCGTGGTTTCATGATGCCAAGCGTCTGACGCTCCTCCAATATCTTCTTCGACAGGAGATGGTGGCAAAGACGCTAGAGGTTCGGGCGAGGTTGAGTTCCTCGTCGTCGCAGGTGCCATGGGCGACGCCAATCCGTGAAAAGTACGCGCGTCGTGGAGAATGGTCGTCGTTGAACGTGGTAAACGGTGATAAACGAGGTGGCACCAGCGTCACCGGTGCTCTAAGCCCACTAGACGCTCATCAGGACTGGGCTCTCATTTTGCTCTGGAAACGAACTTTATGTTCTCTCAAATTTACAGACAATATATCAAGAACTGGAATTTGTTTATCGTTGCGACGTCGTAGAACCAGTCAACGATCTGCCGTCAAGCTCGTACATGAGTACCTCTGTCCAAAAGAAGCAAGCGCACGTGACGAAACTGCGCCGGGGAAATCAGCGCGCAGTATCTGAGGCGAGTTTGGACAGAGACCTCCTTGTTCTCATCATCATCGCTGGACGAAAGTCCTTTCAAGACTCGTCGTTGCGATCACAGCTACTACTATCGGAATGGTTTTCTTCCCTCTCACACTCCTTTTCTTTTCGCTCGGGTTTCAGGATGCTGTCTACGCCGTGGAGGGCAACCAGACCTGCTCGCAGAGCGATCAACGCCTTCAGCTAGGCACATATCAGTTTACCAGCGACTGCGACGCAATGTGGTTCTGCAACAGCACCCAGATATGCGACTGGAAGACCTGCAGACGAGACGAGTTCCCTTTCGGATACTGGACAAACGTTACCGTGCCGCCTAGGTGTCCTCGTGGTCAATTTTGCCCGGACGAAGAGGATGCCTGCCAGGATCTGCTACCGGTTGGGAGCCCTTGCCAGTTTAACCGTGACGGTGCGTACCCATGCACTCACTCAAATACCAGGTGACTGAACGGCTGCGCAGATGAATGCGAAGCGCCACCCAACTTCAAGGACCTGGCCGATACCACCGGGTTCGGTCTGAACGTCAACGGATCGGTTTGTTTGAACAACATCTGCATGTGAGTCTCGTATACTTGACAGTCCTCGTCGTTATGCTTATCAGAATGTAGGTGGGCGAATGGCACTGCTGGAGCGTCATGCACAGTCGAGAACACAGCGTATACCGTCTACACTCTCACGTCGGAGTTCATTGATATTGTTTCTCGGTGAGTCTTGCTCTACTCTTCATGTGCCGTCCGATGTTGATGCTCTTGCCAGTGATGATTGTAAAGTCGGCCTATACTGTGATGCGTCGCAGAAGCAATGTCTGACCCAGAAAGACATTGGTGTGACTTGCACCGGCGACAAGGAGTACGTGTTCGGCTATATATGCCTTATCTTTTGCATTCTCATTTCTATTTTAGGTGCTCTTCTTTCAACTGCAACGCGAACGGCGTATGTGACAAGACGGCCGATGCGCCCGTTCACGTCGGCTTCTGGGTGTACATCGTCGTCGGCATCGCGATCTTTGGTGGTGAGTATCGAGCGCTCATAACTGACGGGTGTCATGGCTCATGTTCAACACAGGCATGATCGCTACGCTGATTGGCATGTTCTTCATGCACCGGAAGCAGCGTGAGGCGGACAGGGAGAAACGTCTGCAGTACTGGCGAGAGCAAAACGCGTTCCGTCAAAACATTATCCAAATGCAGGAGACGGCCCGCAACTCACTCATGTCCCTGCCGCTGGGACCTGGCGGCGGCAACAGCCAACACAACTCGATGTACGGCTCGGACGAGTCGCAAATACCGCTAACGGGTGGCAGCAAGTCGAGCGGGTTGCGGCACTACGTCTCCGACGACGGATTCTACGACCAAGACGAAGACGACGGCGTGGTCATGCGCGATAGGAAGGATCCGTCGCGGTTCTGAACGTGCTCATTAAAAGTGTATTGTACAAGTCCCTCACGACCTCGCGTTGACTGCGGGGCGTGGACGATTTTATCGCTGAGAATCTCCCTCCACGTCGTACATCCCTCCCTGCAGAACTTCTCCTACGATCTCCCTACGTCGTCTACGTCGTCTCCTCACATCTACACCCTCCCCCGGTATTTGACCGTGCTCATATCCGTCTCCTTGACTCTTTGGTAGTTAGGAATCTACATACCATCTGGATCGCCTCTGTGTTTTCAATATACCTTGGACATTTCACTCTACTATGAAATTATACATAATTCTAGCCACCGTTGGTTCTATGTCCAGAGTGCTAAGTCACCACCATCGTTGTGGCGTAAAATCGGCTATAGGTAATCAGACCCTAGTGAAATAATGCCTCCAGCTTGCAAACTGAAGGTGTTCTATTTGAGGTGTTTGCGGCTCGCGACAGCTTGCAGTGAGAACGAAACAATACATCGCTTGCAAGACACCAAGGCGCGATGAATTCACCTGTCAATTGTTGGCTTAGGATGCAACACTTGCAGGTGGGTTGGGTATCATGGCTTCATCGCCGTTATACATACAGCCTGAGTCCAACCCCTCGGGAACTGTTTCGATCGCATCCAACTCTTCAGACACCAAGCGACTCCAATCCCTAAGCTGATCCGTGTCCTCCACCTGCCACAACGGAGGCCAAAGCGACGTTGGACCTTGAATCGTCGCTATAGGGTATCGAAGTTTCCTCGTCTGATACATCCGGACATATCCAATTTTCGTCATCAGGGTTAGACTCTTCCTTCACAATCAGTCGACACACTAAAACCTACAAACGGCCCTTCGGTATCGTTGCGATTGTACAGTGGCTTCCTGAGGGGGAGGGGGGGCGGTCGGGCACCAACGCGCGAAACTTCTCCCTCCATTTTCTGTAGACAGGCTTCTGATTAAAGCACAGTCCCCATATTCCACGAAATCGCCAAGAACGGGTGGGTACCCTTTGCACAGGTCGTGGCCCGTCCATTCCTCCTTGACGCGAAGGGTGTCTTGGATAAAACGAAGTTTGATCTAGGGGAGGGAACCGCGAAGGAGGGTAGCGACAAGGCTACGCATTGTGAACATCCCCGGCTTCTTCAGGACGTCTTGAACGGGTTCTCCGAGCAGCTCAAGGACGAGGTACTCGAAGAACTGCGACCGGCCGCGCCGCCAGGGGCATACACCTCAGGGATGCTCGGATGGTCTGTCTATTTGTTTTGAACATGAGATGCTAGATGAGAAATGCAGACCTTATCTCACCTCCGAGAAGCAGAAGTGTACATGCCTCGTGTCAAAGCATGGGATTCCGTACGTGCTTCGTGACATGAGCCATCTTGACGACAACGGTCGTCCCAACGGTCGTCTTTACGATCCGCACACCTGGACTCGTCACTGCAGCGAGGTAGACTCGACCTGTGAGAAAGTAGTAATGAGTACATGCTGTGCTTGACACAGAATAGTAGATGCATACCACATCCTTCATAACGCAGTCATACGCACAATGCTCAGGCGCATCAGGTAACGATTAAGAACACGCCTTCGATTAGATTTTCACATGAGAAATAGAAACAAAGCCAGAGACATGAGAGGAGGCGAGGGTGGGGCGGAAGAATTTCAAGAAAGAAGAATGTGCAAGTCAAAATTGAAGTGGGAGTACATGTACAGGGCGGCGACTGAAGTGCTTGAAATTTGAACCGCTAGATCTCCGATCTGTGGCGTAAGTCTCGCAGCTTTTTCTTTGCTTTCTTTGTGCTCTGCTTGTATTGACGAATGAATCATCATAAAATCCCACAGTTGACGGAAAGGCTCGATCGCCTGACTTCCAGCAGCCTCGTATTGGGAGTCGACCTCGAGATCAACTATTGCAAGAATAATGAGTGAGAGAAAGTGTAGCTATTCCTATTTTCCGCACCCCGGACAACAATGTACAACATCATGAACGAACACATCACAGTCCGCGCAAAAGTCATGATGGCAATCTGGGCATCGGTAGCGTCCCAGAGTGCTCATACCTTCCAGTGCAGAACCGGCTTTGAAGAGCGCGACATCTTTGAAAGGCCTCGAACATGCATGGCACATCTCGCTCGGAGTCAGCATATCCGTCAAAGAATCACTGTATAACAGCAGTCAACATCTTGACCATAAATTTTGCAAAGGAATGCTTACACAGCTTTGTACGCTTTGACTGGGAAGAGATGGTGGTAACTTCTCGCCAAGTGTGGAGAGCTCACGATCATTAATCCGCAGATATCGCAATCCGTTGGCACATCACAAACTTTCGCAAAGCAACGGGGACATAGGAAACCTTCGCTTTTGAGCTCTGAGTGACACACGCAAAGACTTGGGGGTGATGTGTTGGGAAGTCGCGTGGGGAATCCCATCATCATGAGGTCCGCGGCGGGATTGGCTGCCCCTACCCCTGCCGCTCGTGAGACGGCGCGTTGGGCAGGTGGTGGGATCAGTTCGAATAGGAGGTCCTTGAAATGGCCCTCGTTCATTGCAACACCAAATTGACCTGCATTATAAATACATTTAGGTATGGAATGATAAAACAAAAGGCGTACAGACCTGTAGTTTTGTCACAAAGATCTCTGCAAATCTTCATTTCGGCTGCCAGTGCCACTACAGATATCCGGATTTTGTCTTTGACACACTCATCAAGGGTGTCGTGAATGTTCGCCGGGTCGCAAGTCGTAAGAGACCCAAAAATAATAACAATTTCACGCGAGGAGTGGGTTGGTAGATGGCTATGGGATCATCAGCACTTGAAACGTCGTGTGAAGGTGGTAAGGGCCCACCTCATACTGCTCCTGGCCATCTCAATCGCGTTTTGCAAGCTTGGCTCTCCTGCGGGTTCCAACTTATGTCTCTCATGTATCGCCTTGAGCACGTCCTGCGGGTTTCCCGACATCTCACCGACCCTCTCTCCAATACCACTGCGCATCCCCACGACACCAATCTGACCTAGCGGGTTCTGGTCAAACCATTCCGTTATGAATTCTCTGGCGTACTGCAGCATGAGGTCGAACCGGGTCGGACGCATGTCACGGTCCATCATAGAGGCTGACAGGTCGAGAACGAGGACAAGATGGCGGATGATGGTCCGTCGGATGGCGCCTGAAGGTGCGAGCAGACTGAGTAGGATAGTATGAAAGTGCGAGGGAGAAGTATGTTGTATGCACTTACCGTCGGCGACGACCTCTGGCTACAAGATCCTCGACTGCACCTTGCAGACTTCCTGCTTCATCTTCTTGTACGGTATCCCAGGAACGAGTATATGTCGCTTCCCATGCGTATGGTTGCTGTAGGTCTTGTCACATCTGCGTAATATATATGACACAACCACAACGACATACCTCCTTCGCCTTACTTTTCGCCTTGGCAGCTTGTCCTCTATCCACAGCTTTCCCTTTTCCTTTAGCTTTCCCTCGTGCCTCAACGTCTACATCATCAAGAATGGAGATGTCAGAATCCGAGTCGTCGAAATTTTCGATTCGCCGTGGAGGCATTGGTAGATTGACTGAGCAGGAAGCTCCGAATATTGGCAGTCTGAGCTATCGCAATATTGTTGAGTGAACGAGTTCTCCAGTCGTGTGCTCACTGCCAAGACGGATCGTATATTTCTCGGGACAAGTCGAATATTCGTGAAGGAAGAAAGTCAAGGAGAGGTACGAAACGTGCATCCTAAGCAAGACGTCTTTCCGGCGCTAAAACACTTCTCTCCAATTTCCGGCCATACTATTATGACATGCTCATCCTCGAGTGTCCGCCCTGATGCGCATGTAAATCGAGGACGTAAATCAGTATGGAGGGTGTAGTATGTATCGCCTACTTTTATGTGTTAATTGAGCGCAGCATCTCCCTGGCAGTACTGCTTCTGCATTTTCCACAGGTCGAGTCTACCTCGCCACAGTCACGAGCCCAGGTGTGCGGATCGCAAAGACGACCGTTGGGACCAAGTAGGGACGACCGTCGCCGTCAAAATGATGCACATCACGAAGCACGCACGGAATCCCGTGTTTCGACACGAGGCGTGTACCATTCTGCTCCTCCGAGGTGAGCTTTTGTCCACAGGTCTCAACCAGAATCTCATGCTTCAAGTTAAAACACATTAGCAGACATCCGAGCATCCCAGAGGTATATGCGTGGGGGAGGTCGCAGTTCTTCGAGTATCTCGCCCTCGAACTGCTCGGAGAAACTGTTCAGGACGTCGCGCTCATCGACCAGATGGTGGTCCACCACATTGATTTGTTCTATGACGTCGTGAATAATTGATACAAACCTGTCAGTTCGACGTGATCGAGTATGTTCACTCCAAAAGTATCGCTCACGGTGACATCAAGCCCTCGAATTTCCTCTTCCCTGCTCAAGGAGGACGTTATAGCGACGACGCATGATGTCCAATATTTCTCATCGACTTTGGGTCAAGTACTACCGGATCCCGAAAAACCCCCAACGACACGGCGTCAGATTTGCATGGAACACCGGCTTACTCCAGTCTCAATATTATCGTTGCAGTGTCTCCTCCTAGTATTCGCCTGATTCTTCACCTAATGTTTGTGGTTGACAGCGCCATCTCGCAGAGACGATATGGAGTCTCTCGCGTACACTATTGTCATGCTCCTTCGCGGTTCCCTTCCTTGGGGCAAGTTCCGCCTCATCTCAAACATCCTTCGCGTCAAGGAGGAATCCACGACCTGTGCGAAGGGTACCCACCCGTTTTGGGCGATTTCGTGGAATGTACGTGGGGACTGTGCTTTAATCAGAAGCCTGCCTACAGAAAATGGAGGGAGAAATTTCGCGCGTTAATTTCCGACCTACCTAGGCAGCCATTGTACAATTCTGACGACAACCAGGGGCCGTTCGTACTAGGGTTCGGTGTGTCAAGCGATCACCAGGAGTCTGAAAGTGATGTGGATGATATGCTGTGGCCGATGGGGTCCGACGACGAACCTTCAATCCCTTTGAGCGACAACATGTTCATTCCGACGTCGACCAAGTTGGAATGTGTTGTGGCAGGTGAACGATGCAGATTTGCTAGGGGATGAAAATCGGTGGGTGGCTAGAGGCGGCACCCGAAGAGGTGGATCTCTTGTGGTTTGACGTACCTGAGGTCATGATACCCAACTCATATGCAAGCATACCGTCCCCCTTACGACCTTGTTGTTTTCCGGTATGTACGTCGTGTAACAAATGTACCTTGTTGAGCGCTCTATATGGCAGAATAATAGGTGCCTAGCTGCGCTTTGGCCTCTTGAGTATAAAATAGCATCTTTTCATCCTCAAGGAATTGATATTCAGACGAGGGAATGTCCCCAAGAAGGTGACTTGGCATTGCCAGCGGATGAAGTGACTGAGCACGCGCGCATTAGCAAGGCGTCTTTCGGCCAAGATGTGTACAGTACAGAACGAGGCTCAGCCATCGATTCAGACAATTTACCCAGGTTACTACCGTTACGAAGCCTTATCTTGCAGGACTAGCACTCTTCAGAGTAGATACTGCTGCTTCACCACCGTAAACCTCCTCCGACTTCTCCAAATCCTTGCCGTACCCATCTCCGGTACGCTGCGATACGGTTTCCTGATCTGTCGACCATTGACCGCTATGAATCTGCGCGACGATCTGCCTATCCCAAGCCCTGCCAGAGACAATGCGAAGAACTATCATCTGTGGCGCGAGGCACTGCAAGTTTGAAGGTAAACTTTTTCGCTCCGTCTGCGAATAACTAGAAAGACGTACGGTCAACTTGGACCACACTTGTCCTAAGGCTATGGCGATGTCATTTCCTCGAGCGTAGAACGGCAAGAGGATGATACCCATGACTGTGTATGGCACAGCGCTCTCAATCATGATGGCGGCGAGGCTGGTGTAGCGTTCTGCAGCGTGGAACCCGATCATTTTCTTCGCCTGCTTGCTGAGATAATACAGACGGGCGCAAATGAGTATAGTGAGGAGAATGTTCATGCATATGGTGATGGAGTAGTAGGGCGTGCCAAAATTTTCGGCTTTGCCGGAGAGGAAGAACCCGCCAGGTTTGAACGAGGACACGAGTTCCAATATGCCGAGAGCTGTGTGGCGTTTGAGATTTAGCGGTACAAAATGTGATTGAAATGACATACTGAGGGTGCCACAGTAAACGAGACCTGGTAGAACAACGACCCATATGTTGGAGCCCCATATGAGGTATAATCGGTGCAGCTATCAGATAACACTTCAGTCAGGTTACGAAAGTAAGTTGTGGCGTCAACAAACCAGTAGTGCATCCCCCATGAGGACCATTGCCACAACCGTGGTAGATCCCATGATCTGGTACCAAACAGAGAGATTCTCGACGATGAATGTCGAAACGCCAGGATTATCCCGCTTATCGATCCACATGATCTCGCCCCAGACGGCGTTGGTGGACATGTCGATGGTGACGAGGATGAAAAGGACAGTGCTGTAGACAAAAAAGAACCCCCAAGTATGACCATTCACCGCACGCTTGTATAAGCGGCGGATGGTTGAAAAATACACTATCAACTCAAAGCCTGAACGCGAGCATAGATCAGTCTCTGATTAGCGAAGTAAATGGCTATGAAGCATAATCACCGTATAATATTCCACTGAGGTAGCTTCCAATGTAGAACGCATGCTCAAAAACCGCAGTCGGGTTGGACATGATGCTAGGGCTTCGTCCTAGATAATATGTAGAGTTGTTGGTCAAGCACCCAAGAGGGGAACAGAGGTACTTACAGGGTAAGGTGGACCACCACACTCCATCACAACGTGCCATAGAGTCTTTTTATGCGAGCCATCCCAGGCGGACACGACGCTCGAAAGTCATGATCAAACTGTGGCTGGCATGCATGCAACGTTCAATAAAACCATGTCACGGTACAGATGGGATCCTGAGAAAATGTAGGGATCATCACAGCTGCATCCAGTATATGGACTCAGTGGACCTGCAGATTTTGATGAAGGCACCTGTCGATAAGTTCATGAGTGAGAAGTTGTCTGCGCCAAGACTCTCGTACATATCATCCCTTTGGCACCGGACTCGGAGATTGAGCTGTTCTTGCCAATGCCAGGTGATCAACTGATGCGTTGATTGAACGATGACACTATCTCACTGTTTTATTGCTGATACGGATAGGACAAGAGTAAGAAGTTGAAGCATTGCAGTTGAAATTGTCATTCGAACGCAACATCGGATTTTGAGGGGGGACGCTTCAAGTTCCAAGTTCCCAGAAACAAGTTGGCGTCACGTGGGAGCCACACGATCGGCGGCTAGTTCCCGGTTAGTATTACTGGTTATTTATGAAGTGTTATTCGTACATCCGTCCCGTCCGGAGGGTCGGAGTCTCGGAATGTCCCGGTATCCAGACTTCCTGGTATTACTCAGCCTCGACCGACTCACTGAACCTTGTGGAGGCACTCATTGTCCACCTTTCGAGTTGTCTCCCCAGTTGGCAATTTCTACTGTGCGTTGTG
Source organism: Antrodiella citrinella (assembly GCA_004802725.1). Taxonomy (NCBI): domain Eukaryota; kingdom Fungi; phylum Basidiomycota; class Agaricomycetes; order Polyporales; family Steccherinaceae; genus Antrodiella; species Antrodiella citrinella. The sequence continues at coordinate 62,290 of SGPM01000025.1, forward strand.
AAAAGCTTGTTCAGTCTCCTCCCCGGTCATTCATCATCCTGTCCATTCGGAGTACTTACTATTGATCTATCCAGTTCGCATATTGACATTCAATCATGTCTGCCATGGACACTGCGCAACACCCTTCAACCGATATCCAGGGCTACTACGCCTATACGGACACGTTGAAGGGCATCTATTACGGTCCGGGCTGCATCGTCTCCGCACTTCCGAAACTGCTACAGACATTGGGTGCGAAGAAGGCACTGATCGTGACAGGAAAGAGCTTATCACAGAAGGTACGAGCATTTCATTAATATTTGCGTTTGCAGGACAAATGCTTTGGACGTTCTTAATTGATGTCATTCGTGGGCGTGATGGATTTGTAGACAGATGTGGTGAAGAGGGTCGAGGCGATCCTGAGGAGCTGCGACGCCTACGGTGCCACCTTCTCGGATATTGGACAGCATACCCCTGTCGCTGGCATATACGACGGGCTCAAACGTTTCAATGAGGTCGGCGCAGACGTGATCGTTGCAGTTGGAGGAGGCTCGCCCATCGACGCTTCCAAAGCTATTCTTTACAAACAGCAAGAGCAAACAGGCGGAGAAACCCTCAAGCAAATAGCCATACCTACCACTCTGAGTGCCGCTGAATATTCGGTCCGTGTCGACGCCTTCCTTTTTATTGCACCTATTCTGAACTTTGCGTATGGTGTAGATCGGAGCCGGATTCACCAATGAACAAGGCGTCAAAGTTGCGGTTTCTTCTCAGTACTTGGCACCTGCAGGGATCATCCTGGATGCCGAGCTCACGCTAGCGACCCCAGAGCGTCTTTGGTACATGTAAATTGCTGGGAATATGGACTTTTTCTTACATCATGATGCAGGTTATCTACGGGAATGAGAGCTTTGGATCATGCCGCCGGTGAGTCTGATATTCCTTGCTGTCGCTGAATTTGAATGGAATGGACCTCACCCTCTTACAGAGAACCTTACTCGACCGCTCGTTCCTGCTCCGTTGAAGTATCTTTTCTACGCTGCACTAGCAGATCTTTTCAAGTATCTTCCTCAATCTAAAGCGGATCCGGACAATGTCGTCGTCCGACAGAAGCTGCAGATCGCTTCGTGGATGAGTATCTGGCCTAACAAGTTTGAAAGGTACAGGTATGTAGAATGTTCGGACACCAGAGGGATGTGAAGGACCTCTCATCATCTCTGTACAGTGCACTCGGATTATCTCATGCCCTTGGACACAAGTTGGGCGCTGCTTATAATATTCCACATGGAATCACATCGGTACGAATGCAGTACTTCACTTTGGTGACACATTGAACAACTCAGCATTTTTGCAGTGCTTGACACTTGCACCAGTCATTGCGCTCAAAGCCGCAATGTCTTCGGACGAAGATAAGGAATGGCTGGCGAACACCCTATTCTACCTTCGTATTCCATCTACAGGATCGCAGGAGGGCGACATCAGAAAGTTTTCGGAAGCGATATACAAGTGAGCAGATGTCCAGCCTGCCTTCCGGAATGTTCCTGATAGAAGTTCCAATTAGGCTCGTGAGCGATCTGAATTTGAAGTGTACTTTGACAGAGTACAAGGTTCCGAAGGAAGATCTGCCAACCATTGCGGAGCAATCGATCGGTACGAAAGAGCATCCTGCGTACCAAGATGTTGTCCGTCTATTGGAAGAGTTGTATTAAGAAAGTGCTGAGGGCGATGATTCTGTAGTAATGTTGTAATTGTATCTGTCACAGCGCCGTATTGCACGTTAGAATACTGTGATAAACTTATGACAAAAGATACAATATTATCAGGATAATCGAAACTCGAAATTGCCTGCAAAGGGTTGGTATTATGGCGTGATGCCCGCTGTGTGTCGACAATTGTATGTATTAATAGAACAAGTGCTCTGATTCGCACACTTGAAAAGGTAACGGCGGTGAGGTCGCTGCACAACACCGTCAAATACTTATCTGACTCATACTCCCGGGTTACTCCGAGAGCTGCGATACCATGGGACTTTAAGTATCGACTAAACAGAAAGCCAAAATCTGATTTCCCATCCACTCATGGGAGCAGGGTATACATAAAGCCTATCACTTGTTCATCTTTGTATGACACCCACCAGTGCATTGACAACATGTCTACCACTTCGCTCCCACCTAGTTTGAATGGTCATTATGCCTACACCGACACTTTGAAAGGCATTTACTACGGCCCAGGGTGTTTAGATACTGCTCTTCCCGAGTTGCTGAACACACTTGGCGCGAAGAAGGCGTTGATCGTTACAGGGAAGAGTCTGTTCGAGAAGGTGAATTATACCAGGCTCACTGCATCTTAGTCTCCTCGCGCTGGCATACTCATTTGCGACTTCTCAGACCAACGTTGTCAAGAGAGTGAAAGCAGTGTTGGAGAAACATAATGCTTATGCTTCCGTGTACTACGGTATGCGTCAACATTCGCCAGCCGCCGATATCAGGGACGGACTCAAGCAGTTCAAGGATACCGGCGCAGACGTGATCGTCTCTGTCGGCGGCGGCTCACCCATCGATGCGAGCAAAGCTATGTTGTATAACCTCCACAAGGAAACTGGAGCTCCCCTCCTTTATCAGATCGCCATTCCGACTACCTTGAGTGCTGCCGAATACACGGCGAGTAGCTTCCTCCCATGTCTACACAAACCCGGTCGGCTAAGGGCACACTTAACAGATCTTCGCTGGGTACACGAACGACGAGGGAGTGAAAGTGGGTGTTGGTATGCAGGAGATGGTACCAGCCGGGATCATCCTAGATGCCGAGTTGACCTTGGGAACGCCGCAGCGTTTATGGTAAGTCTTTCGCGGCAGTATTCTTCATCCTTTCGCTCACCTATCTGGAAGGCTCTCTTCTGGGCTGAGGGCCTTGGACCACGCTGTTGGTACGTGGGGTTTTTTTTTGTTGGCTCCGAAGAGTTTCTGATTGTCCTCTTAGAATCCCTCGATCGCGCGAACGGCTTGACATCTATCCCGCTCCGCTTTCTCGCTTATGGTGGTCTGAAGGATCTGTTTTACTACCTCCCGGCGTGTAAGGCTCACCCAGAATCACTGGAAATTCGCCAGAGACTCCAGATTGCGGCATGGATGAGTCTGTTCCCAAATAGAATCGAGCTGAACAAATACGGGTAAGTAGCGCGGTTAGCCCGAACACCGAAGCAGTGGATTAATTGGCTTGTAGTGCTGTTGGTCTGTCCCATTCGCTTGGACATCGATTGGGTGCTGCGTACAGTATACCCCACGGAATCACATCTGTGAGTTGAGCAGTACTTTGTGACAGCAATGCAAGCTGACAGTCATCTGTGTTACTAGTGCATGACTCTCGCACCAGTAGTGGCTATCAAGGCTGACTTCGCCACAGAAGATGACAAGAAGTGGCTGGCGGATTCGCTCTTCTATCTTTCTGAGCCAACAACGGGATCTCGTGAAGGCGACATTCGTAAACTGTCCCAGCTGATCTATGAGTACGTGTAGATAGCTTGTATTCTCTCCCCCTTACTCACCAATCTTTCCAGACTCGTAGACAGTCTGGGTCTCAAGTCCACTCTGACGGAATACAACGTCCCGAGAGAAGACATCGTCAAGATTGCTCGGCATGGATTATCATCAGAGCCTGAAGACTCGTCTCTTTTCAAACGCACCATCCAAGCTCTGGAGAGTATGTACTAAAGTTCATTTGAAATAACGTGTGCAGTATATGTACTTGCTTAGTGTAACATTGGAATGAACGCCATATTCACAACGACGACTCAGCATCAAAAGAATTTGTCACGATACTAATAGTGTCGACAATCGACGCGAAGCAGGATATCGATAAGGCGGACCTATTCGGACTCATCGTCGGCGTTCACACTGTGCCCTTATAACTGGCTCATAACGAGTCATTCTGTATTTACGATCCTCCCATCTCCTTACCCGCCGTACGACGTGGCATTCCTGGTGTTAGGAATTGCGCAGGAACCCGTCGACGTGTCCTGGCGGCTCAGCCCGGTCGTCTCTGATCTCGCATAAATGCTCACAAGATGGCAGCTTTTTAGACGGGCGCATTACAGTCCGCGTTCCAACTTGGAATCCAACGTTACTTGTACCAGGTTTTATTCGTTACGTTCGAATTCCGCACGACGAGGTCCTCGTCATCACCATAGCAACCAGCTTGGTCAACAACATTTTCCCTTCGGTTCAAGTTCAACGTTTTCAAATTGTGCCATGTCACTTCCCCGTCGTCCATACTCCTCGCACCCGGATGCCAAGGGAAAGGGAAAGGAGAAGGAAGTCGCACAGAACGGAGGACTTGATCATGATCTTCACCATGAACATAACCACAGCACAGACGACCACTCCCATTCGCACTCACACTCGATCTTCTCGCTGTCGCACAGCCACTCGCATGGAGAAGACGGGCCTAGTCATACACCAGACGCAGAGGTGATTGTGAAGACGTTGAAGGGCCAAGGTATGTAGCTACAGACTCACAAATGTTGGCACGCTCACATGGTTCTATAGGTGACAGAGGAAGTCGCATAACCGTCATTGGGTTGCTTTCGAATGTGGGCCTCACGGCTGCGAAGGGGGCTGCGGGATGGTCAATGAACTCGGCAGCTTTGCTGGCGGATGCGGGACATTCGTTGAGCGGTACGTCAAACCAAAATTTTGTGTCAGGGTAGTATCGTCTGACATGTTTCCTAAGACCTCCTTGGTGACTTTGTCACTCTTTTCTGTTGGAAACTATCCCGCAGACCTCCTTCTGAAGTCTACCCATATGGCTTCGGAAAATTTGAGGTGCTCGGAACAGCCACCGTGTCAATCCTACTCACGGCCGGGGCAGTCGGGATCGGGATGCACTCCTGGACCCTCCTCGCCGACTCCCTAGCTCAAATGGCACCCACGCTCCCTGCTGGCATCTTCCACGACATCATCGTTACCGTGACCAACGCCGCACACACCATCCCTGCCGTCGTAGTTGAACACAGTCACGCGCACGCGCATTCGCACGCGTTAGATCCGAATGCTGCGTGGTTCGCTGCAATCAGTGTCATAGCGAAGGAGTGGTTGTATCGCGCGACGAAGCGTGTAGCGGACGATGAGCACAGTCTGGTGCTGCTGGCAAATGCTGTACATCACCGCAGTGATGCGTACTCGAGTCTGGTAGCGTTCGTAGCTATCCTTGGAAGCTGGTGGTTCCCCCATCTACCACTGGATCCAATAGGAGGTATGTTACCCTGTTCGTCGCTTGAGACACAATTGTTTACGACGACTGCGTGATTTAGGCCTTCTTGTCTCGGTCCTGATCTTCCAACAAGGCTGGAGCATCCTTGTGTCGGCCCTGCGACAACTCACGGATGCAGGCGTGTCACCCCGCACCAAGTCTTCCCTTCTCCGCGCCCTCCATCCCCTACTACCCAGCGAGACATCGCCACACATCGCCACCTCCTCGCAAGTCGAGCTCCAAACAGAAAACCTACGGGGTATTCGTGACTTACGAGCCATGCGCGCAGGCGCTCTGATAGTAATCGACCTTGTAGTGGATGTTCCGCGGTCGTTGTCGGTGGAAAGCGCGTCGGCGATCGAGCAGATAATTGCGGAGACGTTGAGGAAGGCGAGGAAGGAGGTGTCGGAAGTACGGGTCAAGTTCAACCCTGTCGATGAGTGACAATCCGTCGTTCGGCGCATGTGTACGTTGGATATGGATCATGTATTTTTATTTTGTAGACTATTCTATTGCATCTCATCTCGTCTACCCTGGTTGTCAAACGAGAACTTCTCACAGCGCATCAGACATACCAGTCGAGCTGAGAACTTTGCCGCCATTTCACTTACTCTGCCACAGATGGCTCAATTCCTGCAGCTAGCGTACTGAGATAGAAAGAAATGTGGGTGTTATACGTTATACAATGAAGTTACACACGAGATGGTCCATGTAGTATCAATGCAAGAAAAGCAGAGCAGAAGAAGGTAACCCAATAAAACAAGAAATATGCACGTCCAACTCAAGACTGTCATCCCTTGGTCTTCCGCCGCTTTCCCGATTCTTGACCATTGCCCATGCCCCGCGGTGTCTTCCGTTTGGACGCAGCCTTAGTCTTCTTCGTTGCAGTAGCGGGCCCCCACTGAATCCCGCATCGCTGGCGCTTAGACATGCTGACAATGAATTCCCAAAGCTTCTTGACGATATCGGGGCGATTCCGGATAGCGTCGGGGAACGCGTTGCGAATGAACAAACGCATGTTATATATCTCTTCCGCTATCTCGGAGTCATCGGATATATCGTTCAGGAGGTATATGATGATGCCTGTTATGACCATTGAGTGGATCAAGACGTAGAGGGAATGGAATTTTCGCACCAATGAAGACAAATTCAATGGGAGCGACACGCTTCGCGATCCTGGAAAAGCCATACGAGAACGCTTGGGACATGCACAGTTCTTTGAACTTCTCCAGGACTGACTCGATCTGATCCTTGTAGTCTTCTAACAAGGGCTCGTCGCCCTTCAGCCAAGCTCCCAACTTAGCCACTGAGTAGCTCTTCTGCATCTCGACGCCGTCCGCAAAAAACGCCATTTGAGCTATCATTTGGAACGCTTGAGCGCGTTTCAATTGAACGTCGATAGTGTCCGCGATGCCTTCCCCGTATTTGACCAAGTCTTCGGCCCCCCGTCTGGTGAGGTACGTGTGATGCAGTTCGGTGATCCAATCGGCTCTGAGGGACGAGATGGCTTGCAATTTTTCTTGTCAAAAGATGATTGTGAGTAGGTTTTCAACGAGAGGCAATCGTGGACTTTACCTGCTGGTTGAAGTGGAACACCGAGTTGTACGCGTTGGAAGACGTCGCGCTCATAAACAGGACTCAACTCTGTATATTCCGCTGGCGAAGCTTATCAATATGAATAATGAGACCATTTTGGAGAGACAGACGTACTGCATGAGATTTTCTTCGATTCAAATTTACGTTTCCACTCGTCTGGTACCACATTCCTGTGCCTGTCCGTTTGTGTCCAATACCACTGTTTGTGAGTGCGTGGATCCTTGTCTGCATGGAGCTGTTAGTGAAAGTCAAGGCGGACGGGAAATGAGCGACATACAAGGAATCTGAAATGTATATCAGAAGGTGTTCGTGACTTAAACGGAGTGAGACGTACCAGTCCGCCAAAAAACTGAATAATCGACGTCAACCTTTGCTTGCCATCCATGCACTTCTTCACGTTTTGGCCTTCGTCATCCTGCGTCACGACGAACAGAATAGGGGGAACATAGAAGTTGCGGAATATGGAATCGAGAAGCATTGTCTTCTTGTCATCTGTCCAAACAACCTCTGGGTCACGTAAATTCGAGGTACACAAGAGTGGTATTAACAAGCTAAGTGTACCTCGCTGGTAGGCAGGATTGAGATCGATATCTCCGTCCATCACCGCGTCTGGAGAGAACAGTGAGATTCGTAAAACGAGGTTGAAGAGAACAGAATCGTGCACCGTGCAATTCACGCGTCGTGTATTCATGAGTCGTCGGAACTTCGAGTAGGTCGCCGACGTGAAACACGTCCGGGTCTGCCGTCTCGGTGTCGGCATCGATGTCGGAGTACTCAAGTTCGTCTTCTTCTTCGTTTGCCATCTTGCGTTCGAGTCTCGATATCAGAATTGTGAAAGCTGTAAATGTCCGTTGAGAGTCTAGACGAAAGACTTCAAAGACTCGGAGCAGGATGCGGCCAAGGCGGTAATTTGGTATTAGTAAACTGAATCACGTGAGCATGCCAGTACCCTAAGCGCCACACCCCCGGGCGGCGCAGGTAACCATCTCTTCTACCCTCTTCAAGTTCTCCATCTCACTTTTCTTTCTTGTCGTGCTTCATCTGCGTTTAATGGACGGTTCGTCGACGCTGTCGACACCGTCGCCGAGCAGCATCATCGCTACAGCGACCAGCCTGGCGTCAGCCGTCGCAACCGACGTCTCACAGCTGCCCGTAGATCATGCGACTCCTCGCCATGCAAGTCCTGTCGTCGCATTCATCATTGGCCTCGCTATCGTTCTCCTTGCTTCGATATTAAATGCTGCTGGCTTGAATATAACAAAGTTAGACCATGTGTGTACCTCATTTCAACTCACAGGGGCTTGCTGACACCGTAGCTCTTGGCAGGTTAGGACAAGTGCGATTCCCAAGGCTTCTCGAAGACAAGACTGGTTGCGTCCACTTTGGTTGCTGGGCATGGTGCTTTATATGTACGTTCGTCAATTGTTTTGTGGTGAATATTGCGCTGAAGTTACATAGACTTTCACAATTAATTGGGAGCACACTGGCGTTAGAATACATGCGAGCAGGTGCGTCGTTACCCACATCTCTCAGAATTTTAACTGACCAGTCTTGTAGAGTATGTCGCCCCGCTGGGCTCGACGTCACTCATTTTCAATTTTCTGTTCGCCAAATTCCTCATAAACTCCCCCGTCACTATGTATGATATATGGGTATGTCCTCAAATGTTATGCATAGTGTTATACTGAGGATAGACCACAGGGCACTATCATTGTCATCTTCGGCGTGATTGGCATCGTCGCGTTCGGTTCCATCAATCACGGGCTCAGTACCGAGACCAACGCTGCACATCTGACCTATCTATGGACGCGTGGAAACTGGCTTGGATTCTTCTTCATGATGTCTTTTGCTCTCATTTGCCTCTCCATCTTCATCAGTCAGCTGGACGCCATCTTAGTGGCGCGTGCCGATTTGAGTGCAGGCCCGTTCGCACCGACGTCATCCACGCTGTCTTCTGGGCGTCTCATTTGGCTAGCCAGGATCAAAGGTCTTTGGGGGTCACTTATGTCATGGACGAAGATGTATCTTGAACATTGGACTGCGACACATGACGACAAGCGAGTAGCATGGACGCTTGGTATCGGTTGGGCGTGTTTGGGTGGTGGATTGGCTGGTGGAACCCTTGTCTTCGCAAAAGCAGCGTACGTGACGTCTATTCCATGTGTTCGAGTATCATTGACGGTTGGCTCTAGTGTCCAGTTGATTAGCGGAAGCCTTTCACACGAGAATACAGGGAACCAGTTTGGACATGCCTCCAGTATCTTCACGTTTATCTTGTTGGCGGTGACGGCAGTGCTTCAAATCATCTGCCTTAACCGAGGGCTGAAGGTCTACGACTCTACCCTGGTGGTACCCGTGTTCTACGGTGTCTACACTGCTCTAGGGTAAGTTGCATCAGTGAACTCGAGCTGGACTTCGAGCTAACACTCACGATACCACCGCTAGTTTCCTGGATTCGCTGGTAAGTTGCTTGCTTTTTATTTCTTGACCTACCATACCGATGAAATACGCCAGATATTCAACAACGAAGTCGACGCGTATGAGTCGTGGACTCTGTTCCTCATATTCGTCTCTATTCTAATCCTTGTGACCGGCGTCGTCCTGCTCACGCACAAGAAACCGGATAACCATTCCTCAGCGCACCCTCAGACTCCGGCCCTTGGAGCTCCGCTTTCGCCGATGGCACGCAAAAGGCGAGCGAGGCGGGATGGCCCCAAGAGTGGTGACGAAGAGGAGGCGTTTACGAGTGTCGGCACCAGGAGTGTTGTGTGGCAGGTGGGCGATGCTAGCGACGAGGAGGATGAGGATGAGGATGACGGGTACACTGGGTATACGTCGCGACGAGGTCTGGCAGAGGAGAACGGAGAGGGAGAACGACAGCGAATATTGTCCGGAGATCATGTAGACGACGAGGACGAGCATCGAGCGTCGACGTCGTCGGACGCGACGCTAGCCCGACCAGACACGGATGCCGATGCCGATGCGGATTTCGGCAAGTGGGAGCACACAGGGAAGGTGTCGACATGACATGGGGAGTATGTTGATGCTTTGTATATTTTATTCTACTTCTTAGGTCCCCTACGTACGACCGCGACGACCTCGTTAATCATCTTTATCATCAGTAGCTAACGGTAGTAGTTAGTGTGATACATGACATGCACATGCTTTGGATCTACTTCATGCGCGCGGTGTACCAGACACCCTCGGCGTCGGTGATGGCCCGCGCGTGCTTCAACAACAGCTTGTCTCGCTCTTTGTTGTCCACGCAGATCTCGGAGAGGAAGGGTGCGATATCGTCCGCTTTCCATCGGGTACGAGTGAGGAAGAGGTCGGCGAAGCGTGCAACGGGCTCGGTGGGTAGAGTGGAGGAGGGGAAGTAAGCCAAAGTAGGCTCAGAGGATGCGAATGCATCTATGGACGGTTGGGACAAGTAGTTACCCTAATTCTGGTCTCAATATGACAGCACCAATAGACATGAACGACACAGTAACACACCAGTAGTAAGTCGAGGCTGACCGATTCCTCGAACGTATCTCCAACGGCGGTCTTCCACTTCGACACGAATACCGACTCCGGTATGGGATCATCCTGCCACCACTATCGTGATCAAAATGTAGCTAGGCATGAGCATTGATCACGTACGCACCTTGTATGCCCTAAGAATGCCCAGCCCGATCTCCTTCACCACAGCATTTACATTCAGGCTCCACAAGCCGTCGTCGACTTGGCCGAACCACGCCATTACCTGCGTGGTGACTTTGGGCTTGATCTCATGGTCGTCTTCCAGTGCTAGCGTCAAATCTGTGACCGGGGCGGCGCTGTGTGGAAGGGATAGGGATACCAGGTAGTTCAGTAGCAGCTCGAGTACCGTCGTTAGATGTGTAGGTGCAATAGGTCTCAGTTCTCCTGCACAATATAATCCGGGCGAAGGTCAGCAAGTAGTAAGATGTGTGTGTGTGACGACGCATAGATGCGTACCGTCTAGCACGAGAACCCTGCGCTCTCGAAGACCGCGGTCAAGCTCCATCTCGCTGGCTTGAAGACTCGCGCGTGCGTCGTCGTAAGTGAACTTCCGCCTCTTTGTCTACATGCACAGTCTAGCAACGAATGTCACGACACAAGCGGCAGCACTTACAGGTCTACCTTCTTCGGCGTCACCTTCCTGTGAGTCTTCCATATCTTCATCCTCATGCCCTTCATCGTATTCACGTCCTCGCAGTAGTCCATTCAGAACCTGCAGTCTTGGAACAGACGGAACGAGCTCCAACACTTCATGCAGCGTATCCCGTATGACAACATCCTCTTGTTCCCACCCCGATCCTACGGTCGAGGCGTCGTCAGGACGGGTGACGACGAGCACAGAGTTGGACAACACGATAGAGCGTATGGCGTATGTCTTGTTCGTAGTGCAGAGCACCGCATCGTCGTTTGTTTGACCTTTGATAGTCCATCTTCAGATCCAAGTTACTATAATGTGTGACAGAGGTGCAAGTGGAACAGAGGACTTACGTGGCAGTTGTGTTTGACTCGAGGGATTGTTCGACCAGCTTGCATAGGTCTGGAGGAAGTTCTAATAGTTTGAAAGATCCGGTGTCCGCAGAATCGTTTCCAAATTTGAGGTTCATTTGAACAGAGTCGAAGGAATTGAAGGTTTGTAGGACGCGTCGCGTCTCAAAACGCGTGGTGTAACGCGTCAGTCACGCAAGCGTACTAGCCATACATTGCACTAGTAGTAAGTACAACCGAGGATTAAGTCTACAGTCATCATCATCGCCTTCAAGTAGGTCCCCTTCCAAACAAAACCTACGACTCCGAGGACGCCGCCGAAAAGTTGAACCTACTAGTGTGATTAAATTTGCTATTGATTGCAACGATGCAGGTACATTTTGGGCACCGAGTCACGACTCGCGAGCGAATCAAGTCACAATCAAATGCCAAATTTTTACCGTCCAAGGCTGGCATGAAGTGCTGCTAAAGGGATTATAGCTGCCGAAAATTTCACAAAACCCTCGGCTCAGTTGCCGCAGGATCACTGTGTGCCAGTGCTGGATGTGATAATAGACGAGGACTGGTGTTTTCATACATCCTCGAGGTGATATCCGCCTCTCGAACTTTCGGTTTTTGATACCCTAAATGTATGTGTCTCCAAACTGAAGGCTCATTTTCGCCTTGAATTCAAAAGAGAGTTAGAGCATTTCTACTAGTAGTAGGACGCAGCGTGTCCCACTGGCAGCATTCAATATCCAACATTCAGGCGTGATGATTTTTTGACCGGGCGTAATACAGTGTTTGCGTACACATACATTAATTCTTCTGCGCATACACCCCTACCTGAGGACTTGAGACGATGGAGAGAAACATGCATAGAGGATTAGAGCGGAAAGTTCAGAGAGCTCATCTATACAAAAAATCACCGCTACTAGCTTATTCAAGAAATACATCACTCCTTTGCCACTATGACTTCAGGCCAAACTTCCTCCGCCCAGTCAATGCATTCCCTCAGCCTCCTCACCACCTGAGTGACAGCAGCAGCGATAACAGGATCTTCAAACCCTTTCACCACCATCGGAGCTTCTGGCTGTTTCGGAGGGGGGGCGCGAGCATATATATCCAGGAGACCGCCTCCAAAGAGTGGCCTGGTGCCCACTCGTGGTCCTCTGCCGCTATGAAGTGCGGGGACAGTCTGCGCTGGCGGAGGTACCGTCGACAGAGGCGCGACAAGCCGCTCTGCGACGGCTTGCAAGAGTCGGCGTTGGAGCAGTTGGTAGACCGGGTCAGTGGGCTGGAGCGTGCGATCGACGGCTTCGCGCAGTCGTTTCTCTTCGTCCTCCTGTACGGTACTGGGGCTGATGTGCCGGCGCACGCGAACGATCTCGTCGGCGAGGTTGATGAGCTTGGTTTCCCCAGACCCCTGATCGATCTCTTCGCTAAGGAAAGTCCAGACACGTTGCATGAAGTCTTCTGCTGGCGATGGCATCTCTGGCTTGGATGTCTGGGGATGAGGGGGCAGACGAACGAGAGATCGGAGGGTGGCGGCGATCACCGACGCTTGGAGGTAGTTCTGTATGTTGAGTAGTGTGGGGGACAGGAGGAAAAGGGATGGGGGGAGTTCGTTCAAGGGGACTGCTCTGGTCGATCCTTCGGTCGCAGACGGTGTAACGAGGATGTTGCAAGTCACTGTGACATTCTGTCCCAGCGATTGTATGAGCCGAAGGACCCATCTACGGCGTGGAGGTGGAGGAAGTTGGACTATCGAGGAGGTCTCGTTCAACGTGGCCATCCATTTTATCCAGATACCGGAAATTTCATCCGATCCCCACAGGCTGATCACAAGCTCATGTTCACGCGTCTGAGCTAGACCGCGGATAATCTCATGCAGCTGTGCTTCATCCATATTGCCCATGACGAATTGGGATAAATCTTCCTTCATCGTCTCCGCAACTTTCAGGGTATCTCGTACAGTCTCGATGACTATTCGTGGCAGCTCGTTCATCGGCGGATCTTCGAGTTTCTCCAGGACGGCGTCGATGATCGGATCGCGAACGGGGGCACAACGTTCCTTGAGGCTGGCAAGAATCTCACGGAGATGAGTGATTGCAGAGCGCAGGGGTGAAGATGTAGGAGAAAGAGGGGACGAGAGCATGACTAGAACAGCGTGGCCATGCGGGAGAAGGGATGCTAGAACGATATGAAGATCTTCGTATAAACGTTTCAAACGCGGTATCTGAACCGAGGGCGTCGGTGACGAGAGGGCTTCAGAGGCCTGACAGACAAAATGCATGAGTTTGTGTCGCACGGTGACAGATAGAACCCTGAAGAACTTGCCTCATCCCAGAATGCTTTGTGAACAAAATCACCGACCCGGGTTGTGAGCGCAGATTCATCGTCATGAGGAGTCAGAGTGCCTGGCTGTGACATGACTGAAAGTAGCGATTTCCCTGGAGGAAGGATCTTCTCCGCGTCCGTTGCCACAACGTAAAGAAAATATGTTTGCTCCAGCACTTGGAGTAGTTCCGAGGGGAGCCAGGTGGTCATTGATAGAGGTCGCAATAAAGGCGATGACACGAGTACATCGCTCATAGGATGTACTACCGTACTGCCACCTTGCGGAGACGACGAATTCAAATGAGGACCGGTTGATTTGGGCGCGGTTTCGATAGGGATAGCGGATGATTCAGCTTGTGTTTGGGTCAACAAGCCGTCAGTTTCCGCATTCTTCTCCCACAAGCCTTTAGCCTCAAGTATATTGTATGCTCGCCGTATGATACTCCACAATTGGGAGTGTTGTCCTGGGGAATTTCGTGACTCAAGGAGACGAGCGTGCAAGTCCCGAGCGATTGGATCTTCAGGATCCTGTGCAAGAAGATCCTGTAGCCCCCGTATTACATGATCCATGTATGAAGACGAACAATGTTCACAGTATAGTAGCAGATCTCTGTGGGCTGACGCGTTAGTTTTATCGCTCACCAACTTGACAAAGTGCTGTGAACAACTTGCCGATTTCGTCACGGTAGTAAGAAAGACTATTAACGCCCATCGGGCCTGATCGCATAAGCACTTTGTTTACCGACGCCTGACTCTGAGGCCTGAGTTTGAACGCTCTTTGAAATTTTGAATTACTGCACTTCCGTCCGAAGGCGAAACCTCTAGAATCCTGCAGTTCTTAACGAACCTTCTTGACATTGCGTCTACGGTCTCAGACGGAGACCTTGTTGAATTCCTCGGTCGTCAGATCTTCCAAGAGGCTCCCCTGACTCTTGGCAAGTATCACTGGCACGAATGCCAACGAAACACAAATGCTGCGAGCTCACATTCATGGAGGTATGATATACGCATCTGTGCATCCGAGCGAACATTTTTCCTGAAGCGTCATGCAGTATCTAGATCACTAGGTGGCCGTGTACATGTCATCGTATCCCCATGATTGCCGTCACCAAGCGCTTGAAACCTTTGAGTGTCCTTCAATTTGGGACCAACATTGGCGGCACATCTCTTGTTTCAAGACCTCTGATCCGCTTTACTTCAACGCCATAGGTTTCCTAATCCCATTATGAAGTCGGAGAGCAAATAACAATCGGTCATATTGACTTTTCTTGCGACGCGTAGAGTTCATCGTTGGGACGGCTATCACGGTCACATTGGAATACCACCCTCCGAAGAAGACGCAGATCGGAATACACGTGCACGCGAATCCACGGCTATGGCGGGATTGTTCATGTTGGTTTCACACTGAATCACAGCCAACGACAGTTCGATGCCGAGTAGTGACGGAGTCGGTAAGTACCAGTATTGTTGGTCTGCATATGCATATGTTCTTCTCAAACTAGTATAGGCTATCAGTCACACTGCTAATACAGGATTGGTCGATTATGTGATCTTTCCTTGGCAAACAAGCAGCGTCGATAGATATAAAAGGTGAGCCCCTCACCGATGTATTCATACCAGATCGACTGACTCCTTTAATCACCGACCCTCTCGTACAAACCAAATCCGAACATTTGAATTCCATCATGTCTGTACCTCAGCTCCCCACTCGTAATATTGGCAACAACCAAGTCTCAGCCATTGGCTGGGGTGCGATGGGTCTGTCTGCCTTCTACACCGCACCGGCACCCGACGAGGAAAGATTCAAGGTGCGCCACAGTCTAAGACGCAACGACTTGGTTTGCTGACTCTCCTATTTCTAGTTGCTGGATGCCGTATACGAACAGGGCTGTACCTTCTGGGATAGTGCCGACGTCTACGGCGACAGCGAAGACCTCATTGGTGCATGGTAGCTACCTTTCCTATGCCATTGCGTCGTTGATGCTAATGACTGGCTGCGGCAGGTTCAAGCGTACAGGAAAGCGTTCGGAAATTTTCCTGGCTACTAAGTTTGGCCTTGTTATGGAGCACGACCGATTAGTTAATGGCACCCCCGAATACGCTCGCGAGAGTATTGCAAAGAGTTTGAAACGACTCGGTGTCGATCAGATTGACCTATACTATTTGCATAGGTAAGCATCCGCGCTTCCACCCGATCCAAATCAAATTGCTCAAGAGTTTTGGCAATGTTACAGGCCCGATCCATTGGTGCCCATCGAAAAGACCATTTCTGCAATGGCAGAGGCTGTCAAGTGAGTCAATTTGTCAAAATTACTTGTCGCCGTATTCACGTGCTCTCGCAGGGAAGGGATCAGATACCTCGGCCTTTCAGAGTGCTCCGCATCCACGCTCCGCCGCGCTCACGCAGTCCACCCGATTACTGCTCTCCAGGTTGAGTACTCCCCCTTCACGCTCGACATCGAGGACGAGCAGATCGCCCTGCTGAAGACGGCTAAAGAGCTCGGTATCACTGTGGTCGCGTATGCGCCTCTTGGCCGCGGTCTTCTCACAGGACAATACGTACGCAATCCAGGCTCGCCTCTGACTTTCTCTGCTTACATTTTTCTCCGCGTGATTTATAGAAAGGTCCTGAAGACTTTGAGGACAATGATTTCAGGCGTCACATTGCTCGCTACTCCAAGGAGAACTTCCCGAACATCCTGAAGCTCGCGTCGGGATTGAAGAAAGTCGGAGAGAAGCACAACGCCACGGCCGGTCAAGTTTCCATCGCATGGTTGCTGGCGCAAGGTGATAACATCATCCCCATACCGGGCACTAGCCGTGTCAAGGTCCGTATCCCAGTCTTTGACCATCGAAGCCTTTTGAGCTTACGAACGGACTCTAGTATCTTACCGAAAACCTTGGCGCGATCGATGTCAAGCTAACCGTAGACGATATCGTCGAGGTGCGCAAGATCGCCGAGGAGGCTGACACGAGTCATGGCGATAGATACCCTCCTGACTTCATGGAAGTTCACTTTGCGGATACTCCTGCTCTCTAAACTGGTCTTGACCTGTTCGGTGGTGAGCATGTAACAATACATCTGCGTCAGAAGACATGTTCAGGACAATGTGCTAAGATGTGTAAAGTACAGTGAATTCAAAGTGTTTCGAGTCTATGCTCCACGCAACCATCGATCGGCTGAGTCGAGTCGCAATCTTTCTTTCTAAATCTCATCTTCAAATTCAACTTCAAGAAACGTTGCAACCTTACCTGGACACAGTTTGTTTGCCACTGTAACTCGTAAACGGCCACAACGGTAACGGGCTCGGGCTCATTGCCGGAGATAGCCTTCAAATATTCGGCCATTGCGGGATGATAAATCGACACTTTCGAAGGCACGTGATGTGGACGCTGGAAGATCGCAGAGGACGCGGGCATCTTAGAGAACGGTCTCATTGCCGGTAATTTATTGCGTTCCTCTCGCTCGTTGAAGTTCACATCGATGCATCCTCGTACTGGGTCAGTTGCAGTCATGTTCCTTCCCATAAACCCAGGTCAGTGTAGTTCTACGAGACGGCAGGTCTTTATACCAACTCGCTGATCTACGAACAATTCTAGACACCGTCTACTACAGTACTACTTGAATGATATACCACTAGCACTACTATATCCCTGCAAGAATGTATCCTCAATTCCCCACACGCAAGATTGACAACATTCAGATCCCAGCCATTGGCTGGGGCGCGATGGGTCTGTCTGCCTTCTACTTTTTAGTAGCTGCACCCGATGAGGAACGATTCAAGGTATGCACCATTACAATCTACTTTGAACGAGCCTTTGCTCATTGACCCTCCGATCTCTAGTTAACAGATGCTGTGTACGAGCAGGGCTGTACCTTCTGGGATACCGCTGACATGTACGGCGACAGCGAAGACCTTCTTGGGGCCTGGTGACTAGCTCTGTTGTGCTGTTGCTTTGGTGTGCTGATAATTATTGGACGTAGGTTCGAACGCACTGGAAAGCGTTCGGAGATTTCCTGGCCTCAAAGTTTGGTGTCAGCCGAGGGCCCTCCGACCGCACCATCAATGGCACTCCCGAATATACTCGTGAGGGTATAGACAGAAACTTGAAGCCCAAATCGATCTATACTACTTACACAGGTACGCCTCGGACGCCATGTATGGCGTTCAATGACCGGAATGTTTCTCCCAAGAGTTGTCTAATGTGGCCTTTACTAGGAAGTTTGTGACCAGTTATTTCAGGCGTCCTACAGGCTCGCGATCGACCAACGTATGTTGAACATTGGGGCACTCTGGCATCGGCCATGAGTGACTGATCGGTAAGTACCATTAGGACAACGTATCGCAACATGAAACCCTACAGGGATTACGGACCTCGAGTTTGTTGCGATCGCCGACACATTGGACAGCATGAGCGATTATAGATAAGTCATAACTTGACTGACTGCGCTGCGCTGTCAGTGGCATCTACCCTTGCCTCTTTGTTTGTTGGGGACCCGTCTGACACGGCGAAAAGGTAACCTTGCAGCTCCGAGCTCCTCAGGAGATCGTACTAGCGCTATACTGCATTCCTTGAGTCTCACATCCAGGGGACCGGGACCGGGATCGTTGCTGGCAAGCGTCAACTTGACTTGAAGTATATTGAGGCCACCTCTTTCAAGTTATACTTCAAGTTCTTCGTCCGCCCGAAAAATTTGGCAAGTATAAGATGTCACAAGCATTAAAAACCGAAACCACAGTGGTTGTTCTAACCACGATGGTGTTGGCGACTCCTTCGTGGCACCAAACGATGAGGGAATTCCGATATGACGGTATGTTGAAAACACTGTCAGGTTACCGGCGGTCCAGGGAACGGCAACTGCCGATTTATGATCGATCGCGCCAAGCAAGCGCCAAGCCACGACGTCGAACAGTACGACTGCGCATGCCATCATACAGCTGAGCACAGTACGAAGTTCTCCAGAGTTCTCCTACCAGATTGTTTGGTCGAATGAAAATTTCTACAGACCGCGACCTCGGTTACTGTTTATGACCAGGGCCGCAAGACCAGGTAACACCGCTCGACCGATCGCCGAGAGATCACGCCTCAGTGATCTGGCTCTCTACCAGCCTCTTCTGCCGGCTCAGGCCAGTCAATTGCAGGCGCAGATTCAGGATTCAAGAAGTAACAACATATTCACGAAGAACGCCGATCTCAATCGGAGAAGAGAACGCACCAAGCGCACTGTTGATTGGTACCCATGCGGCCTGTAGGGTTTGTCGGAATCACCGTGGCGTGCGAGCGGCATAAGCCGCCAGACCCTTGTCCGAAGTTGGTCATAGTTTTCCAGGAAGTTCACTTTCAACGTTCCTTCCCGTGAAATTGATCTCTTCCTGTGCCTCTTCTGATTGAGAGTAAGCAATGACGAACTTTACCCTGCGCGGTAAATTGCCGTGGCCGATATTTATTTAGTCTCGTGCCATCGAATGTCATATCGGTATGCGAATGTCTCCTCAGCCAGCTTCTGTGAACAAGATCGTGACATTGTTGACCACGGACGCAGTGTCATATAATTTTAACTCGGGGACGAATATCCTCGAACATCTCGCCTACGATCTGCTTCGACTACTTGAGGTGTAAGCATCCTGGAATAGACATGAAACGCAATCTATTCATTAAGAAAATCAACCGAAGGTGATGGCTGGCACACATTCGAGAACCATACGTACCGGACAAATGGCCACCCAGTCACCTTCACAATAAACAAATATACAGATCCGCACAAGACATCGGGTCAAAGCATAGACTGAAATCTAGCTGATCCGAGTCGCCGTTTGAAATTTATGTGGCCAAGTCTACATGAGGCCTCGCAAGCTTGTATTTACTTGCAGAAGGGTTGTTAGCGGATACGAGAAGAGGATTTACTCGTGCTGGCTCGGTACGAAGATGACGGAGATGAGGGATGGAGAGGCGACCCAGAACGGGACACTTGGGGGTCGTCGTGCATGGCATAATCATGGGAACTATCATCCCGCGGCTCCGGGCGTCGGTGCCCTTCAAATTCTTCGTCACCACCGTCATCACTATCCTCTTCGTTGCCGTCAGAGTCCTCGCTGTAGCTTGGAACGCTCGATCGGGAATGAGGCAGGCTGGACCATGTAGGCGGTGTGAGATGAGACGACCCGAATGAGTCGTAAAATTGTGGGTAAGGGTGTCGGCATACAGGCGTGCGGTTCGGTCGGTTGTCGTCCTCGGGAGCACGTTGGAGGCGAAGAGGCGGCAGGGTGTATGTGCTCATGAGGTATGTATCTTTGCGAGATGGGTGCGGCGAGCGTGGGGCAGGAAAAGTGCTGTAGTCGCGTGGATGTGGACGCGACTGCGAGGGTCTGTCAGGACCACTGGTCATCGCCAGAGTGGAACTCGTAGGAGCATAGGAAGGCACAGTGATTGGCACGGATGACTGCTCAGACGAAGATGACGGTCGTCTGCTGTCGGCATGGCTAGAGGGGATGGAGGCCGCGTCTGACGCAGAACGATTCCTGCTTCCGAGAATTTCCGTCGGATTGAAGAAGGAGGAAATGGGGCCAAAAGAAGTCGGGATGTCATGGGACGACGTGGGAGATGGCAGTGACCTAGACATAGCGACTCCACTCGGTGCATTTTCGCTTGTGTGCTGCCTCTCCGGGGTGGTGAAAGATGGATCCTTGAACGCAACACTCCGAAATCGTGAGAGAGATATCGCCGTCTCGTTCAGGTGGTGCAGTAGTTGTCTGGAGGCATCAAGCTACCACGTCCATAACCATCAGATCGTCGTGCAGTCTAGCGTGTTGGACAATATACTACATACCACTTCACCGTTCGCGAACGAAGTTTCCCCGCTGGCTTGACTAAGTTTCCGTCTCAATTCAGAAACTTCCAGTCTGAGGTCTGCGTTTTCGTCTTCCGCACGACGAACACGTTCCTCGAGGTCAGCCAAGTATTTGGCCTTGCGAGCGCGATAGTCTCGCTGCTGGACAAGGGCTCGAGATGGTGGGATGGTGAGATCCTTTCGTCGTCCTCTCGTCATGTTTCCAGTCACCGAGTCACGAGTAAGATTGGGCAGAAAGTCGTCGCCTGTTAAATAGAAACCACTGTAGTCGGAAGAACAACGCGTGAGTGGTGGGTCTGAGAAGATCTTGACAGGGATATTGACTACGAACAGGCGCTGTTGTTGTATTGCCACGATGGATATTGAAGGGAGAAAGGGAGGTATAGGAAGTATGACTTGCCCAAGTTCAGTCCTGCGTTTTGTCCGATCTGTATATTGGGCGCCTTGGAAGAATACACATGATCTGGTGAGAATTTGCGAGATCGAGACACGCAGGGCTAGTAGGTGGGGGGAAATGATAGAGTATGGTGCGTGCAGTATATGGGCGCTACGCGACGGCCGAGCATGTGTGCACGGAGACACCGTGCGGGTCGGAGAAACAAGTCACCGCTGCCTTTCAATATGCAATACCTCACCCTGCCATTAATATTCCAATCTGCTGTCAGTACGAAAACGCGTCTCACTTAAGAAGTGAGATGCCATAGACCCGCTGCCGAGTAAGGCTGCGTTGGATCGTCAGGCCTGTAAGTCAGAGGCCTGAGCATGAAACACAAGACATGTGCTTCGAACTAGAGACGTAGTCAACCCACCAGAATATTCACTCGTTTTTTGTATACCGGGTGCTATCCGAGACCCTGTTCGCGTCTGTTTGCAAGGAAGTGTGTAGTTCAAAAAGGTCCGTAAAAGTTGCAATGTATGATTCTCATCCCTGACACAGATTGAAAAGTTCAGGGATGGCTTGCAGATAAATAGCATCCGACGCACCTCTGGCCATATTCCGCAGATCACACAGCCATGCACACGGCGTGCAGCCGTCGATGTAACCCTAACAGTTGGATAAAAGTCGAATTACTGTTTTTTAAGTCGCTTCGGATTTGCCTTATATGATAACCCCGGAGGACAAACTTGTCACTATCGACATGCGACTTTTCTCCTGAGGTTTGTTCTCATTTTATGCCGTGCGACTTGATGTGTTTTCGAACGAGCTGAATATTAATATCACGAACGTTGAGCATGCCCATTGCCGAGCGAAATGACGATTTTGATCTTGGCGACTTGGTATGAGCGTCTATTAACCGACCCGTCGGCCGGCAGTGTGCGGGCCGGTCAAAACGAACATCGATGCGTTGAGCGCGTTTGTTTTCTTTCTTCCTCCTTCCTCGTTGGTCCTCCCAGTTTCGTTCTCCTCATCACATCACTACTCTCACTCTCTTTTACTTCTCATCAAAGTCACCATACAGTCCCTACTCACTGCAACTTCTCACATTCTTTACGACAATCATTTTTCATCATGACAACCCTCCCGAAGCTCGTGATCCTCTGCATCTTCGTCCATTTGGTCGCCGCGCTTCCTCTCAAGGTCTTGAGTCCTCGACAAGTACCAAACGTGCGCATTCTCTGAGTAATTTGTCTACATATCACCTGACCTGCACCAACAGGCCGTCAACAAAGTGACATGCCAAATTTTGGGCGTCAAACTAGCTGTCAGCGCTCTCAATCCAGAGGAAATGGACATTCTCCGGGGCTGCGAAGACACGCACTCCAACTTTGCTCAACAGTCTCGTATCTCCGCCTCTGGTGTTGGATCGGGTGCAGGTGCAGGTCACGGTGGTGCGTCTGGCGCGGGAGGAAGTCGTGAAGGCGTATCTCGAGCTGCCGCAGGACCCGTCCGGAACAACGCGTCTTCCACCTCTGGTACGACCACAACTGCCGGTACAAAGAGTATCGATGCGAATAATCCTAGTACTGCTTCTACACCAGCCGGAGACTTTACCTCTGCCACACCCAACCACAGTACAGGCGCCGCAGCCGGTGCTAGCGCAAACGCTAATCCTAGTGCAAACTCAAGTGCTAATACACGCGTTGGCTCCAATGCGATTCCTGGTTCTTCCTCTGAAGCCCCTACTAGAGGCCCTGCTACCGCCAATGATAGCGCGGTCACTGCAACACAGAACAACGATCTCAGCTCTTCGGAGTCCGAGGCAAACACAACCAACGCCGATCGTCGCGTCAACCCTTTGCGTCTGAACCCTGGGGAACCTGCTGCTTCTACCGGACCCCCGTCTGGCCCGTCTACCGATGGTCCAGCTTCTGCAGTTTCACTGGCGTCCGCTGACCCTACCGGCGATGCCGGCTCTGCAGTTTCTGATCCACACGAAGATTCTTCAGCTGCTCCAGCTTCTGGCCCAACTGTCGAAGGCGATTCATCTTCCGCAGAATCCTCTGTTTCCTCTTCTGCTGCCCATGGTGACTCGGCTTCAGCAGGCCCCTCTGTCTCGACCCCCACTGCTCCCGGGGGTTCGGTGTCTGCCGCACCTCCGACTTCCAACGCTCCTGCGTCTGACTCCTCCGTCTCCGCTGCTGCTTCCGAACAACCTGCCTCTGCTCCCGCTACTCCAGATTCTTCGTCCTCCCTGAACGCTGCCGCTAACCCGAGTTCGAACAGTGGGACATCGCCCAGCTCTCAATCTCAATCCGGCGCTCATCAAGTTTCTACTTCTTCACACTCCTCTACGCCTTCGCATGCCGGAGGAGGAGGTTCCGCCGCAGGTACTGGTGGTAGGTCTGCGTTCCAGATGGACAGTGTTCGTAACCGTCCCAATGCTGCATCTATCGCCAACGATCGTGCCGCGGCTGCTCAAAATCGTGGAGGTCTTTCGTCGTTGTCTTTACTCGGCGGCGACGTCACTAAATCGCCATCCGAGTTCACACCTTCTCGAGGCGTAACGAACGGCGTGGAGGATAGTGCGGCGGGTGGAGCAACCAGTGTGGCAAATTCTGCCGCGAGGTGCGAGGGGCAAGATGTCAACGTATGCTCGGATACTACTACTGATGTGTAAATCTAGTCAATCATGATGACGCTTCAGTATGTTCAACCCGAGATTCAGTGTCACTGTGTGAATCATGTCTATTCTTAACGATGAGAATAGCTGACACCCCAACGGCGCAAGCAAGCATGGTGACTCGGATGACTTGAGTTGGCTGAGGAGAATCCCAGTCAAGTCACGTCCCGAAATGGACATACCTGCTTATGTTGCTGTACTTACAGATGCTTGTGGCGCATTCCTTCTTTCTGCTCTCCGCCTCGATCCTCGATTAATGCCGTTGAATTCACAAATGCATGTGGTTCATGACTTGGTTTTATCAGAGCAGAGAGTGGACGTCCACTCCAATGCGTATATAAGTCCCCTCGTCGCAGCTGTTCTCTCCATTCCCAGCTGCGTTTATCCCCCACATTCCTTCGCATTCCTCTGCAATACGCTTTTCAAAACCAGTCACTCAATATGAAGTTCACTACTCTCGTTCTCAACTTTGCAATCCTCGTCGCTCCTTTCGCATATGTTGCATATGCCGCTCCTGTTGCTCTCAACAAGGTAAGCCTTACTCAGCGAGTTAGTTCTGTTTCTTTCACACCTAATTCCGTCACAGGATGCTATTTTGCCAGATGTGGCTGGAGAACCTTTGTTGATTCTACCGTTCACCGCGAACGCACCCATCATTGTCAAGCGCGACATCAAGTCAGTCGTCATCGGGCATACACTTCCGACGGTAATTCGTTGAAGCTCTTTGCTTGTTCGAGTCCATCATCATATCTGACTGACATTTCTTCCTTCCCCTCAGGACGCCACGCACAGTCTCGGCGAGAAGCTCGCGCCCGCTGTTGTAGATGTTGTCGGAAACGCCGCCAACACAGTCGTTGGCGTTCCCGAACGAATCCTGAGAACTGTTGACTCCGTCGGCGGAGCTGCTTCAGACGTTGTCGAGGTCCCTGGTGCAGTCACCGAAACTTTGGGTAACGTCTCTGAAAATGATGGAGTCGTAGGCACTGTGTTCGATGCTGTCGCCGGTAATGACGTGCCGGATTCCAACCACGGTACGCCTTTTGTATAATACTCAACTTGAGCATGGTTGCTTATGGTTTATAGGGCTTGGGCTCGACAACGACGGAGACCTCCTTAAAGGTGTGCACGTCGGACGTGGCACAGGAGGCGATGTGAACCTCTAACTTAGCGCTTGTATCGAAGTTCCACTCTAGGACCCTTGCGACTTATTTTTGTTCTTCCAGTGGTATCACTGTAGTGCTGTTCAGAATGCACTAGTATATTTTCAGCGCATAATGGAGGACCAGATGTCGGCAGTGGATCGGACCGCTTCTATTTGCCTTTGTTGTTTTCAAAAGTGTTTGCCTTTTGAGGACATACCTCTCCGCTTTCGTCTCTCACCACTTGGGCCGCGTCTTCGTCATCGTATGTTCCAACCCGTTTCCGCGATTTCGTCTTTAGTATGTTACCACGCATGCATAAACATGTCAGAAAATGGTAAACCCGTGTGCCACGCGACATTGCTGCACCAAAGGATCTGACTGAGAACAAAATGGAGTTGTGTCTCGTCGCTCCGACTCGCGTCGGATGAAATACGCGCACCGGCCTACAGTGGACATAATCACAAACCAGAGGCGCAATAAACGGCGAGGAGAGTGGTATATCGAGTGGAGCGACTAGCGTGGTACACTCTGCCCAGGGTGTGAATGGTAAGCCGAACAATTTACTTTGATATGGTCATGATACTGATGATACTTTGGAAGTCCAGCCCAAGATATATGATAGTGTCAATTCTTTCCACCGATATATCCAAAATTTCAATGGTGTGAGTAAGCACGAAGACTTGCACGACTTAGATTGATTTGGACCTGGTCAAAGCAGTCGAACGGATATTGGAACCCACGCACGATTTTTCTCGACGCCGATCCGTCGTCGCATCTCTCGGTTCATGCCTCAAAATTTCAGAATGTATCTGACCAAGCCTTGAACATTTTAGTGTTGGAACGTAAAGTATCATTCTGGCTCGTATATAAACTCAAGTTCGTCCTGATGCCTTTCCTCATCTCCAGTTGCTTGATCTCCACTCCTGAAGCGCTTCTGAGATATATACTCTGAAAACACTCACTCCGTTTTGCCTTTCAATATGAATTTTACCACTGTTGCTTTCAAATTTGCACTCCTCGCCACTTCTTTCGCATATCTTGCCGATGCCACTCCTGTTGATTTCGCACGCGAGGTAAGTCTGCTGTAGTACGCAAGTCACTCATGTGGGTTCTGCGATTAACAAGAATCCTGTCAAGACTTGACAGATGCCGACAGATCAGTGCGCCACATCCCTGCTGATATGAAGCGCAGTCTAGTGGACGCTATACTGGGGGTGACACATGACAATTCTTTCACGTCGGTTTTTATCCTGACTGGAATTATTTCTATCGCTTCAGGACATCGCAAACACTCTGAACTTGAATACAACAGTCAATGCCGTTGAAAAGCTCGTCGACTTTGCCGCCGACACAGTCGGCCAAAATTTGACAGACTTAGTTCGAAACCTGAGCTCAACCAATCTCAAGCTACTAGACCGACGTCTGGTTCAAGTGAAAAATCTCCGAGGCGTCCAAGAAGCGAAGCGTCCAGCAGTATCTGACTTAGACGACGGTACATGTCTCGTACGTCTTAGCATGACTTATGAATTGTTGTTGCCAGTGATAGCTTACGGTCCTCGGATTAGACGTCAGAAATGTATTGGAACATATTATACTCGTTGCTGAAGGTGTCATCGAAAGCTTGACCAACGCAGTCGCTAGCACTGGCGAAGGGTCGCTGCAACGGTGTCTTGGCGACATCAGCCATGGTCTCGTGGCACCGGGGGCACCAATGATTCTTAGATTCATGGTGGCATTAACGTTTTGGACCCTGTACTATGTTCAGTGCTAGTTGGAATGCGCTGTATTTGACCTTTTTTATTAGCATGACTGGAAGTCACGGTCTGAGTCCCTCAAGCTATTTGACCTTGTTAGTTTCAAAAGCGTTTGCCCTTTCCGGACAGAACTCTCCGCTTTCGTCTACCGCACTGTCTGTGTGCGCATCATATGTTTCAGACTGGTTTCTGCTCGCTCGTATACTGACACTGAGCAATGTCACTTAGTGAGGATCGAGTCTAAGTCAGCTCCTGAATGACTCAGTGATAATACAAGGCAAATGATACACGCACACATTGATCTTTAGATCGAAATTTATGTCGGATCGCGAATCTCTAATACTAATACACAAGGTAGTAACTTACAATCATAGCACCAAGCATGCCTACACGGCGACATCATGAGTTGTGGATCACAGCGTGATCATACCCGCTCGACGTAAACGTCATCCTTCGCCCCCTTCTCCGAGTCGGGTGTGGTTTGACCTCCTTCTTCCCTCTCCGTAATCGTCTTCTTGCGTTCGGCGATCTCGTCGACCGTGCGGAATCGGAAGCCATCAGTGAGGGTTTGGGAGATGACGATGCCGCTACAAGGTGAATGAGCAACATGAATGATTCATATACCGAAGATGGGATATCACGTACATAGCGTAGACGGCTACAAGGCAAGATAACACATAATGATGTGAGATAAAAATGTTCATGAGACGAGCAAGATCTGACGCACCCATAGCAACGTATCCCGTGAAGGGAACGATGTAAGATAATCTCGTGTTGCGATCAGCAATGGAGCCCTGAGCGGGAGGGTACCATGCACCGCCTCCGACGCCCTAGATGACAAAGTTTAATGAAGCGATCTCCTCCCACGAAGCTTGGTCACATACCATGACGACCAACCCAGATCCTCGTTTCGTGTGTCTGCCGAGGTTCTTTGTCGCGAGGGTGAAGATGACCTAGGGAACGTGCGTTTCAACGCTGGTTAGTAGATGTGAACGGGTGAGATTCAGAGAAGCTCACAGGATAACATATACTCTCAAAGAAGAACAGAGTGAACAGACAGCCTATGCCTGCTTTTCCAGGAGAGAACGCTACTCCCAAACTGAATGCAGAACAAGCAACAGCGTAGAAGCTGAGTAGCAGCGCAGGGTCCACGAAATGGAGGATGCCTACGCCGACGAATCTAGAGTTTTCAGGTCAGTGGCGTCTGTCTTGCCAATTTGGACGGAATACACGCACCGACCGACAGTGAAGGTTATCTGACAGTACGACAAAAACTGACTAGCTTTCCCCTCGCTGATACCAACGCCTTGCTCGGACATGTAGTTCACTGCGAGCGAGGCTACTCCGACCTGAGCACCGCTGTAGAACGTTCCTTCAATCGCCGAAATGGAATAACAGTCCGAGCAAAACTTACGTATAACATGTCTGGGCGACCCTGCGATGTTCAATGTTCTATCAGAGACCAGCTCACAATGGGGGATGTCAACTTGGCATACCATCCGAAGATACATCTCCACTGCTTATAGAATGGTTCTTCGTCCGAAACGATACCCGCATCATGCATCTCTTCGGCCAATGCATCGCCTGAAATTTCTGGAAGGTCACAGAAGCTGGCAACCGTCTGTGAGCACCGATTTCAACTAGCAGAGAGAATAATGACATACTAGAACAGGAAGTTCAACATAAGGCCGAGAACGGCCACCGCAAGATACACCCATTGTACAGTGTCAAGCGTCGTCGCGTTCTTGCCCTGGAAGAACCACCTCGAGCCGATCATGGGTCCAGCAAACGATGCAACCCCTTGGAATCCTTGACTGAAGTTCAAACGAGCGGCAGCATACTTGGGGGAGCCCAAAACGGAGATGTACGAGTTGGCAGCGACTTCGAGACATGATAGTCCGCATCCTGAGCACGGAGAGAGGTGGTAAGATGTTTTGGCGATTCGTGACACTGCGAGCATGGACGTACCGATGACGAACGTGCATCCGACAAATCCACCGTACTTCTCATACTTCGCAGACGGCCAGAAGAAAATCGCGCCGAGAGAGTACAAAGTCAAGCCAAGGTGAATACCTTTCTATCATTGTGATGTATATAAGCATCCGAGTCGTAGAGGAATAAGCGTGACAGTGTTCACCTTGTAGCCATACCTGTCCATCTGTTGAATGCCGTACAACCACATCAGCTCTGAAAACTGGAAAGGCAACAACGGCGACTTACGAAGATACTGCCCAATGGCGCAAAGAAGAAGTAAGCACCCTGCATATTTAGTCAGTTATTCCGATCATTACCTATAATTCTGATTGCACTGACGAAGTAGGCGAACTGCAAGAGAGTACTCTGCAGCTTGTTTATACCGAAGACAACTTGGAAATGAGCATTAAGGACGTCAAGGAGCTACGAAGAGGTAAGGTGAGGTGAGTCACAGCAGCAACATGAGATACAGCGGTGTACATACGCCGTACGCAAAACCCCATGTGAAGAAGAGAGAGGTTACAAGCGCGAACGCGAACCAGTATCGACCCCGAGGTAGCTCAGCAGCTGTTAAGAGGAATCTTCTAGTCAGCTTCTGTCATCTCTCACTGAAACCATACGCACCTGTGGTTCCGACTGGAGCCATGGTGAAGACGAGCTGGAGGAACTGCTGGTGGGGAAATTCTTCCTTGACCGTGTATCTTCAGGCCTATATAGCCCCACCGTCTACCTTTCAAGGCGCATCTACGATGCCCGATCGGAAAGTGGGGTTCTACGCTCCCAAGCTCGCTTATTCTCCCTCACGGTGCAACGACCCCACACCAATATGATGAGCAGCGGCGAATACTTATCTTGCGTGTCTCTCGTGATACTGGGCAGCGGCCCGGCGACACAAGGGAAGTCAATTCATGACCAGTTTTGTCCGCGGAAAGACGCTCCGGAAAGCATCCATGGATGCAATCATAGCAGCTGAGAGCTACGAGAGACTCCGTGATGTATGTGACCATGCGCGGCAGGACCTAATTGTCATGAAAACCTCGCTTGAGCAGTCTGATCTCTGGGGTAGCGTGGGGTCAAAACATACTAGCATTCTAGCGAACCTTCGTGGTTGCCAAACCGAGAAGAGGGAGGATCAGGCTCACAGATCTCCAGGGTGGTGAGGCATTGTGGCACCGCGTGATTACCTGGTGAGCGTTACCGTCCGAAGCCCCGCATCCACGAATTGATCTGGAATTGAAATAATGACATAGCCGATGTTCACAAGACTATCATTCGAAGCAGAATCGTATGAATTTGAATGCGATATGATCACCAGTGGACACAGAAGAGAGTACGCACATTGACAGAAGGCCGTAACCAGCAAGGTTCCCAGCAGAACGCCGTCGACGCACGCTGACGTTGGAAAGTGGAGAATAGTTGTACCTATAGCCAAGAAATAGACACGGGGCCGTGAAGCTTGATCCTTGATAGACTACCGTGGCGAGGTTCCTGGCACGTCTGAATCATCTGGTCTTGACTATCTCCAACAAGACATGCAGGTAAAGTGGTAATCAGCAAGCGACCATCAGTAATTTGTCGACCCCAAATCAAACGTCATGAGACAGCCAGAACTAGGATGAAGATTCGTGTGCCCAGAATATTTGCTTTTCTAGGAATTTGAGGTTGTTTGAGAACAGACGTACTAGTACTACGGTCCCGGGTGCCAGCCGAAGGGTGCCACTGCTGACCTTATCTTAGATTGACCGCCTCTTCGTACCATCTTATCTCGATCTCGTGAAATAGTTCCTCCTCCTTCAACTCATCAAAGTTTTGCTCTCAAAATCGCTGGGTTCCTCACACAGAACATACAGTTGACAATGTCTCTGCAGGACAAGCCTAGCTTCGACTCGGTTCTTCTGGTCAGCCTGCTGTTTGCCGTCCAAGGTATAACATAGCATGACCGTATCCACCAGACGAAATACCCAGCAGTCAAAGTCCAATTTCCCGGAGAGGGGAGGCGTAAATGGAGGTTACGTGTGGCAGAAGAGTTTTGGCAACTGCCCAAGGACGCAAAGGACAGAGTGTTGACGGTACGTTACCAATCCTTTCACGTGAACAGTGACGCTAAACCTGTTCGAAGACTCATGTGGAATTCGACGAAGACACAGCGCCGTTTGAGGTCGATGATGATCCCTCGGATGATATCGCCAGTGAAGATGCACCAGGACTTGGGATCGTCATCCGGACGGACTTCAGCGACGAAAGGGCTTGGCAGTACTTCTCCGAAAAGCTGCGAGAGGGCGAGGCAGAGTTCTCTGCGGGAATTTGGGCGGGAGAAGATGGTGACGTTCCAATGGAACAAGATCCGATACCGTCATCCAGTATGCTGAATGCGTCGTCCTCGACAGCTTCAGCGGAGGAAGAGGCAGAGGACGCGCCCGCTATATCTATATTCATCGTCATAAATCCACCTTCGGACTCGCCTCTCCGTACGCGCTTCATCAACATAACTAACCTCGCTGCCCTTCGTTTCTTCAACGACGCCTCAATCCGTCCCGCGCCTCCGCTCCCAGCTGACACCAAACGACACAAGCCTGCAAGTAGACTCATTGATCACGATGGATGGCAAGAAATCTATGAGGGGAAGATGTTGTGGATCTATGATACGAAAAGCAATACGGATGCGTGTGCTAGATTGATCAGTCAGACGAGCGCGGGATATGGCACTGCGACGTGAGTGGTTTCAGCTACTTTGCTCTTATCGGCTTTGAGGCTGACGTATGCTTTCTCTAAATTGTAGCGCGGATAGCTGGCGTGCAAGGGTGACGCATATATGCGAATTGCAAGTAAACCTCGCGTCTGGAGCGATGTCCATTGATTTTGGCGGAATCGACCATTACGATTACGAGGAACGGGTGAGGAATCTTCAAGAAGCCGAGCGAGGAGTCGTTTGATTGCACTATACGCCCTACAATTTGTTTTTCGCTAGAAACACATTAATGAGTTCGAAAGTACGTTGTACATTACGCTCTGCGTCTAGGGGACTATGGTATGTCAGGTATGAAATGTAGGGAATCGCTACTACACAAGTAAACCAATATATGATACAGCACACGTCTACGGAACCATTATTGCCTCAAGCCCCACACCCTCTCCATCATCAGCTCAAGCAAGACTTTTGTGCCAGGCGTCTTCGTCACCACAATCACGCCTTCCCCGTCTGCCCAACTACTTTTCAACTCGTCCTTGCTGTCTATATTCCACCGGCGCGGACCGCAGTGGACTCCGAAGCTCCGTGGGGATGGAATTCCGGGTTTTTATCGAGTTCCGCTTGGACCTGAGAACGATTGGACCCGGGCGCGTAGGCTCCTACGTCCTCTCTTCTGTCAATGACGAGCATTCCCCTCGTGTATTCACCCACTCTGTATAACCAAAAGGTGATTCATAGTCAGAACCGACCCATCACAGGAGAAGTGAAACCAAACACGTACCGCTCGATCTGGAACTGACGCTTGTTGAATTTCCAGCTGTGGTCATCGTTGCCCGGAAGGTCCGGCAGAGTAGGCTTCGCAATAGCGCACCATACTGCGGCGATGTCGTGTAATTCTATCGCGTCCTTGCCGAATTCCAGCATCACCTCGCGTGTCCGCTCGAAGAACGCGCTGGTGAAGTGTACCAGAGGGTTTCTCCCGCTTGCCGGTCTGACCTGATCTTTGAAGAGAGGGTCAACACGAGCAATGTACTCGGGGAATGAAACCTCGTGAGGGGTGGTGATGTCCAGCGGGAGGAGGATGAACCGCGAAAGAGGAAAGTTGACAGTTGGTGAAACGAGGAGGTCATGCACGGCGAAAGGGTCAGCGAGAAAGTTGTCTATGGAACCCGAGTCAATTCTTGATCACCGATAGTGGAGAGAATAAAGCAAGCCATGTCGTACATTCTGCTACGGGACTCGTGTTCCCAGGAACGTCCAAAGCACCTCCCATGCAAACCACACGATCGATACGGTCCTTCAAGAGAGTACCGCCAGTTGCGACGACCTGCGCGAGGGTGGTCATCGGTCCTAGAGCGATATACGTGATGCTTCGTTCCGGTTCGGCGCGAATGAGGTCTAATATGACATCCACGCCCGGCTTTACAGTGAGGATAAGGTGAGGATGTTCTTGGCCTGGAACGTATACCTTGGGATTGAACTCCGGGAAACGGTTAGTGATATCTCCTAGACCGTCGCTACACGTACCCGTACAAGACATTAGAAAATATAGATGTCAGATTCAGAATGTACTGACCGACCATGGAAGTATTGTGCACTGTGCGACTCGCCTTGCAGAGGTCCGGCGGCACCTGATGCGAGGATAGGCTTCCGCTCTGGTGAAAAGTTGGGCCAATACTGCTTATCCGCGGGGTTGGCTGCGAGATGCTTGGAGAGCACCTCGTATAGCCTGATGATGTTGAGGCTATCTTGTTCAGATGTACATATATTGTGTAGATATAGTCAATTGCACTTACTAACAGGCGTTCACTTCGGTATTGCCTGTCGGTGCACCGTGTAGTAATCAGTAAACTCAGTCATAGGATGAGACTTCGGAGTGATCATACCGTATGATACGACGATGGCCAAGACCTGGAGCTCAGGAGAAGCCAACGCAAGCAATCTATGGCGCAGAACGGTTAGAATCAGCCTGAGACTCAGTCAGCTCGTCACTTGAAGATTCCACAAACATTGCGAGAATATCGTCGACACCGGGATCAGTATCAACTATCACAATGTGTCAGTCAGTCCGTCATCTTTCACCAGAAGTACATCGACAGCTCTCACTGATGACAGGGATCGACGCCATGTTTCAACGATCTCAAGCGGTCAAGAGTCGAAGCAAAAGTAAGGTGGAAGTGGGGATCGTCGTAGACACAACAAGAAGAATGAATTTTGAAAAAGGCTACTGTATTATTGAACGATCTGCAAAGTGCAGAGCAAAGGCTATGATATTCCGGCGTCCCGAATGGACCGGAGGGTAATTTTCTTCGAAGATCAGGGACACGCCCACGTGACAAAACGCGTCGCGACGTGAATCAGAACACTTTCTGCTTAAGATCCATGTGCACGAATTCAAACACAGTAGTATACACGAACTGTACCCCCAAAAGAACAGGAAACATGAACAACACACACCACACAGAACGTCGAAAAAAATTGATGTATTCTGCTAGCTAGACAACAAGACCATGAGTACAAGAGATCCGTCGGTAGTACCTTGGCATTACGCATGCGAGATGAAGGTGAACCTGTGAACAGAGAGTCAGCATGAATGTCTCAATGTGAAGGAAACGAGGATCAGAGATCTTGGTGGAAAAATAGTCTCATTGGGTGTAAGCCCTCTGAAGTAGCAAATATTATAAAGATATAACATCATGTCGACATAGAACTCGACCAACAGAGACAAAAACTCACCATTGCTAGGACACTAACGTCTCTCATTGACAGCCTCGAGCCATAGGCCACTACCCGGAACGCACTACTTTCATGCTGGAAATTCTCGAAGGGCCTGAGACCCAAAAGTACAGTCAAAATCAAAAGAGTATATCCAAATGATGCATGCGCATAGCCAGGACAATGATTAGAGGTCATGGAGGGAGAATTGGAAGTACGAAAGGGAAGGGAGATAAATGCAAACGCCAGCGAACCAGCGCGAGCGTGTTCAATTTAGCGCCAAAATATCTCGTACTTTTATGGCAACGGCATTTGCCGAGACTGTACAGTACCAAGTCACGGTGGCTGTCACGTTCCGCCGTCTACAATGGAAAGCATTATCGACGACGACGAGCGCATTATCCCAGCCGACGACGACGACCGCCGCCTTTTCATAATCAACCATGGAGCAACTACGCTATTTGGGATCCCTCCAGGGCCACGGTGGATGGGTTACCGCCATCGCCACCTCTTCAGAGAACCCCGACATGATTCTCACTGCGTCCCGAGGTGCGTGCAATCAATTCTGTGGTGAACGTGTTACTCATGGACGCGATCTATAGACAAGACCATAATTGTCTGGACATTGACCCGTGACGAAAACTCGTACGGTTACCCTAAGCGTATCCTGCACGGACACAACCACTTCGTTTCCGACGTCGTCATCTCCTCCGACGGCCAGTTTGCGCTCTCCTCCTCGTGGGACCACACCCTCCGTCTGTGGGACCTCAACACTGGACTCACGACCCGTCAATTCATTGGCCACACCTCCGACGTTTTGTCTGTCAGCTTCAGCGCTGATAACAGGCAAATCGTGTCCGGTTCGCGCGACAGGACCATCAAGCTCTGGAACACCCTTGGTGAATGTAAATACGATATCAAGGATGATGGTCACACCGAGTGGTATGTTGCATTCATTTCGGCAGTTGAGATGAACAACTAACTTGCGTTTCTTCAGGGTATCGTGTGTACGATTCAGCCCCAACGTCCTGAACCCTGTCATTGTCTCCTGCGGTTGGGACAAGGTTGTCAAGGTGAGACAGCATTCTATCCCGCCGTGCGGTGTGATGTTACAAACAATATTTGCTACTTCAGAGGGGCTCAACCCCAATGAGACTATATTAATCACCAAGATCTCTGACCTGTCGACTTTTTTTGCCATTTGTCTGATTTTCTGACATTTAAATGCTCATCTCGCTCTTCTCAACCTAGGTCTGGGAACTCTCAAAATTCAAGCTCAAGACCAACCACTACGGCCACACCGGTTACATCAACACCATCTCCGTATCACCCGATGGCTCACTCGCCGCCTCCGGTGGTAAGGACGGAATCACCATGCTCTGGGACTTGAACGAGGGCAAGCACCTCTACTCCCTCGAGGCTGGCGATGTTGTCAACGCCCTCGTCTTCTCCCCCAACCGTTACTGGCTGTGCGCTGCCACCGCCACCTGCATCAAAATTTTCGATCTTGAGAGCAAGTACGCAAACAGAGCTTTCCGGAGCCGTTTCGAGTGACTGACGATGTTTCCGCGCAGGTCCATTGTTGACGAGCTTAAGCCTGACTTCGCTCAGGCTGCGACAGCGCGGGATCCCGAGTGTGTTTCCATCGCCTGGTCAGCGGATGGTCAGACCCTCTTCGGTGGCTTCACGGACAACCAAGTCCGTGTGTGGACTGTCACCTCATAAACATCTTCCATATCTAAACATTGGAGGAAGTGATTGTACGAGTGGCGCGGTTGGGGTGTTAGTGTTGCTACCTTCATCGCACTTTATGCATTATGTAGTGCTTGTTGTATCCTTCGACGCCAAAAGCATCGTTTTGCACTGTGAAGAAGTACTCTCGACTGTGACCGAGTCAACAGCTATTAAATTAGTTTGCGGAAATTGCCGACAGTCCTTTTGCTCTCGCTGCAGCAGGTAAAACGTGGCACTGGTACTGTATTTTGGCTTCTTCAATCTCGCTCATGACCATCTTACGACATTGCATCTTACACACGAGGAGTGCTATCTGTGATATCTGTATCATTTTATGGGTATCTTTATCCTACGTGCTACTGAGCGCTGAAAAATCGGACATGAACCCTCCCGAATTCCGGAAGACCTTGAGTCCGCGACATGTGCAGTATGTTGCAGCTCGGAATGAAGCTGCTGCGAGGTCACGGTGCAGTGGATTCACTCCAGTTTACTCCGCGTTCATGACATTTGTATCTCATCCCTCGCGTTTTGCAGATACCGTGCGGTTCAAGTCTCTTCATTGAATTTGAATACACGCAGCAGCGGCTGTCACCGGTTCTACAGAACAGCGCGCGGTGACCCTAAACAAGCACCCGCTGACAACGCGCCAGTACTGTGAACGTACTGACGATGATCTATGAGCTGAGCGGCGATGATCTGTAAGTTGGCGTTCGGCACCAATCTCGCACCAATACAGTAGTCAAGATTGCAGTGTTGGGCTTGTCGATCATGGATCCCTCGAAGATGATGCAGTATATATCCCCACATTTCTATTGTATCGAACAACAATTGACACCTGCACGCTTTTCGACCCCTTAGGCTCCCTCTTTGCATGTCTTCGTCCCCTGCCAAACGCGTCCTCGTCCGTCCCAAAAGCGCACCATCTCAGCCAGATCCTCCAGTGGGATTCACTCCACCTCGAAATATGATGCCAGACGAACTTTTAGAGGATATACTTCTCCGTGTCTGGCTCTCTAGAGACTGGGATTCATACAAGCAGAGATGGTACTTCTACCGTTCTGCTATGATGGTCAACCACCAATGGCGTACGATCCTTCACCCACTCATGCTGCGATATGCTATTTTCGAGTCCCTCGTTGATTTCCAGGTCTACGAATTTCTAATCAAGAAACACGTCGAGGACGTACGAGGAAGGGAGCCGCTGGAGACGGAAGACATACCTGCAGGCTCGAGTTCAACGGAGATACGGAAGGACTCCTGGATGCTATTCAACACGAGCTTGATTCGTGTTCCTGGGAGTCGGACGACCTGGTATTCGTTGTCGGAGTTCCCTAACAGTCAATGGTTGAGGCTTCTCCTCCGCTCCTGCCGTCGTTGCGAGTTCCACATGCGCGACCACTGCCGTATCTCGGATTGTCGCGTCTTCGGGTCGGAGGGGCAATCGTTGCGAACCGTCACGTTCGTCATCACGTCCTCCTTATCTATCGAGGACATCAACACACTGACTGCGGCGGATGCGTCGAGGTTTCCTAATGTCACGACGTTGCACATATTTCACTCTCAGAATGCCGATCTCAAGAGAATTTCCACGTACTTGCTCGAGGTCAAAGCGATCTTGATCCTCTTTCCCAATCTCAAACACCTCACCCTCGATTCTTCCGTATCTCTTCTCTCGTTGACATCACTCCTCACCCACCTCGAAACTTTGACTCTGGACGTTCCGCCTGTCTACATTCAGGACAGTCATGCGACATCCCTCATGGGGTGGAATATCTCCGCTGCGCTCAAAGTGGTCGTCTCTCCTAAGCCTGAAGGCGAGAACAGCAGCAGCAACCCGGGAGAGAGGATGTTCCGTCCAAAAAAAATCACGATTATTACCGAAGAGACTCTTCCAACCGGGTGGCATAAGCTCGCGGAGGCATGTGAGCATTTCGGCGTGAAGCTGGTGCATCATGTCGGGTACACGAAGGACGATGCCTATCCAGGACCTCTGACGGCAAGGGAGGCTGCCCTTGAGAACATCCGGCTATCCATGGGTGAGTGTCAACGCCACCCACAAATCCGACATGCGTTATTGGCTAACGGATACGTTTCCGTATAGCGGGGTGGGAATTCTTTGAGATCCTGCCTATAGCGATCTCGAAGGATCTGGAGACACTTATGGAGCATTGCAAGCAGGAGACTGAAAAGTTGAAGAATATCCTGCAGAAGCTTGATGACGACGCTGTCAAGTCGGATTCAGAATCGCAGCAGCATTCCCAAGTAATTATTTCTGCAAAGCTTAGCTCAAACGATGCTGACATGAATACGACAATTACGCAGTGACAGCGAACCTTTGTCTGAGTTAATTCTCTGTGAGTAACTTGGACAGAAGGAACTTTCCGTACTATATAGATTCCAATGGCTGATCGTTTGAACTTGACAGCGCCGATAACATTTTCGCTAGAAGACTTGCACCGACATTGCGCGCAGCGCACATTTGCTTCAAGAAGCTGCCCTTGACTATCTCGATTTTCGGCACGGAAGAATGTAAAGTCCGTCTGTCACCTACTATTAGATTATCAGCACTGCAGCCTGACACGCCTTTCTTTCTAAGTCTCCAGATCCATTGTAGAACAATGTACACATGCGGTGCCACTCCCCTTCATGAACAACTGCTAAAAGCTATTGTGCACACCTCCATGGCAACCGGTAATCATTACCACCACGTATTTCCCTCCAATCACCGAGCACTGCCTTCCTTATTCGGATTCGCACGCGGACCCACAAGACGAGTGGACCCACAATCATTGTTGCCTCGTGCAATAGGCATGGCGTGGATTGCCCCGCGCGCAGGCATTGGATACCAAAAGGGGTTATTGACAAAGCACAATGAACATTCGTTACAGGATGGCCATGGCCACCATTATGGCTAGACGCCCTGGACGCGCGGATTATTTAAATGTCTCCTCTCCTCGCCAGGTCACTCTCTCTCATACCACACCTCCACCATATTTCCGACCGTATTTGGCTGCGAACGACTGGCTCGTTTATTTCTATTTTCTTACTCTCTCCCATTTCCCGAATCCTTTACGATCATCATGGCTTGCCGGCACTGGCATCCTTTGAACTCTTTGTCTGATATTGGGCAGAGGATCCGGTTTGTCGTGCAATCGCTGGGGCGGGACTCCGAGATGTACGACATCCGTACCCAGGATCAATACGAGGATAGAAATGGCTTGTGTAACCGTGCGGTGAGTGCAGCTTGTTACCCCGAAAAGCGTTCTCGTTTCCTGACTATACATTGTAGATTGCATGGTGCCCCGTCTGCTCTATCATCATCAGTCCCTCTCGTGACAACGTCGAAGAGGTCGCTATGGAAGAGCACCTCCATAGCGCGAAACATAAGGCGTGTTTGGCGGCGCATCTTGGCGTTCACGAGTGTGTCTTCCATCCGGCAGAGTGGTGCTTCAACTGTCATGGATGGTGCGCCTGTCTCTCTCCACTCATACCCTGACTGTTCTAACTCACGGATATTGACAGGTTCCCTCAATACGGACCCACGTATGCTTCCAACTATATCCACCACTTGGAGGCGTGCATTCGGATGTCTGATGGAGGTGCTGCCCCAACGTCGTATGAGACTCCCATCCTGCCTTGGATTCTCCCCTTTTCCTCTACGGGTCTGGTACGGGAGTACGTGATGGGTCTCGCAGGAGACGAGGTGCACAGGTACTACAACGTGCCACCTTCTAGTCCTGGGCTGGACGTTCTTGCGGAAATGGAGGCGTTCAGACAGAGAGGTACGCTCAGATATTCTTCGATCTGGTTCAATCGGATGCGTCCTAACTGTCGTTTTTCTTTACCTCAGAACATCCCGTCACCTCTGATCACGACATAAACCCAGACTCCAATGAATACGATTCTTCCGACGAGGAAGACGAGGCTGGAAACTCTGATTTCGAGTTCGACTCCGACGGAGGTGTCTGGACCTCTCACAAGGACGAAGAAGACTCCGAGGAAGAATATTATGCTTCTGACGAAGGTGAAGATGAATCCGAGTCCGACTGATGATCTATTCGGGGTTGATCATGATGGTGCTGGTCACCATGTTCTCGGTCAAAAATCCACATTTTTATTACTATTCCACTTTCACACTCGCTCCCTTTCTTTTGACCCAAGTTCTCTTTAGTTCTTGTCATTCAGTCATTCCATCCTTACCTTCACCTTCCCTCTCATCACCTTTTCCATCTACAACACCATAATCCTCCCCGGTCTCTCACTACTATCCTCTCATTCTAAGTACGTTCCGAAGTCATGTATCCGCGCCAACCGTGTATCCAACATTTGTCTCTCAGCTGTCTTGTACAATACATACGCCGTTATTACTCTAGTACAAAACCTTCTATATGCTTCCATCATCAAGCCATTCTACACGATCCCAGACAAATCAAACACGTTACTCCCCTCAGCCTTAACAGCGACGCCCCTCTCAGTGACGATAGCCGTGATCAACTCAGCAGGCGTGACGTCAAAGCTGGGGTTGTACACCCCTTCGAGGTCTTCAGGTGTGACCATCACTGTGGCTTGTTCCTTCACTCCCTGTGCGTTTGATGTGAAGGGGTAAAGGGCACCGCGGACGAGACGGGCTTCCAAAGGCGGGCGGTGCTCAATTGGGATTCTGTAAAATCGGGAAGGTGAGGATGCGTGTGAGATGGGAGGGTCGGTCGGGTGGGGACTTACTGGCTGCCGTTCTCGATCTCGAGGTCGACTGTGCTGACAGGCGCGACCACGATGAAGGGGATGTTGTGACGCGCTGCGAGGACAGCAGCGTTATAGGTGCCAACCTGAGTAGCATTGGTGAGGTGGTGGGTATCGGAGGCGAAGATCAATACCGCTCACTTTGTTCGCGGTATCACCGTTCTTGGCGATCCTGTCCGCACCAACAGCTAGAGGAACACGCTGTCAGAAATTGTCGCCGACAACGATTTGAACTCATACCGATCCCATGGATCCCTTTGTGCTGGAATAGCGATCCCACCATGCTGTCGCAGAGCATCACGGAAGGGATCTTGAGACTGATCAACTCAAACGCTGTCAGTCTGTACATTTGTGAGTAAGAACCGGGAGAATTGACATGAAGGAGGACAGACCTGGACCCTTGGTGGTAAGGTGTAGATTGTGTAAAGAATGCTGTGTCGAGTTTCCTAGTTTCGTGGAGATACGTGATGAGTCCCAGAGCAGTTCCGTAGCCCTGAGAGACGAGGTCAACCTCCAAAGAATGTGACAGAAAGCTGGTCCAGGACGTACGGATGTAGCCAGCGATCCAGTATTGCAGACAGTCATCACGTTCAGATGATCACCGCTCCCTCCACGCTTCTTCACCTGCTCAACAAGCCACTCTCCACCCCACTTACTCATCTCCTTGTTCCTGTACACATCCTCGCCATCGATTGCTTTCCCCTCCACGATCAAGTCCTGCGCAACCGCTCGCGCGTCCTTCCCCTCTGCGATCGAGGTGTTCAGGACTTTGGTGAGTCTGCGCGTCGCGGCGCCGAGGTTCACAGCGGTCGGACGCGCGGTGTAGAGGTATTGCAGTTGCGGCTCGACGTGAGCTTTGAGCGCGTCGGGCGAGGAGAGGTACTCGGGTGCGGGGTCTTGCTGGAGTGCTTTGGTCAGATGGGAGGCGATGGCGAGTGCTGCAAGGGATGCGATGGCAGGCGCACCCCTGATCTATACATTCCGGCCATAAACCATGTTCGCAATTGTGTGTGTGCGACGACATACCTTCATGGACTTGATAGCATCGTGAGCCTGTTCAATCGAATCGACGGGGAGCCATTCTGTGGTGTGTGGCAGCAAGAGCTGGTTCACGATCTCGATCTTCTCTCCTGACGTCCGAATGGATGTTAATCCCGGAGCTGTCATTGCTGTGCTGAATTAACCGACACATTCAGTTTTGAGATGCCGACACAAGGATCGTAGCTTGTGGCCTCTCTTACCTTCGAGATACAGTCGCGACTGTCGCGTTGGACAAGAAGAAACCGAACGCGTCAGGTATAAGATCTGAAATATCAATTTGACCGATCCCCGAACTTGAAGAGATTCAGCAATTTGGCTCGAACATGGCGCAACGGTATCCGGCGATTATCAGAATCAGAGGCGGATCTGGAGATCGTCGATCGTTCTTGGCGCCGGCGTAGAGATACAACGTTCAGGAGCTGTGTACGTTCGCAGTAGCATGTAGCTACTCGCACTTGCACTACGCGATTACAGACTGTGTGCCCCAGTATTCATTGGTGAACTAATACACGGGAATCAAGGTCGTGCAGGCACTTGCACCACGGGTATACCCACTGTGGAATCTATGTGAACGATCTCACAGTCGAGTGGCTCTCCATTTCCGACCTGCGTCTCGACGCAGGTAAAATCCAACGGCTGCGAAAGACAGTGTCAGGCCCATAATAAGCTTCAACTCGCAGTAAATTATACGTACACCTTCAAGGACGGCCATTGGATGGTCTGTCAAGACTACATATCAGCAACTGCGCTGGTCCTTGAAAGTGGAAAAAACGTACGCCAAATGCCAGTATCGTAAACAATACCCTGATTCGAAAACGCAACAAACGCCCTCAACGACTTCAAGTCCGGCCTATCATCTTCTCCATTCTTGGACACGATGACCAGATACCTATATCCAGGTGCCATCTCACCTATCTCACCTGCCTCGCTACGCGAAGGACCCATAGGAATGAACGCTTGATTTGTACAAGGATGTCTCTCGAGGACCTTGACTGGCCAAATTCCCCCAACCTCCAATGTGATCGCTTGGCAATGATACACAGACAAGCCGGCCGTCGCCCCTGCTTCTGCCGAGTAGGACGACACGATGGGCGCGAGTTTGTGGTACTTGATCGCGGTGCCTTGGTTGGCTCCCGTGATCTTCGTATTGCGCGGCGATGGGACAGCATTGATGTCCGGGTAGGATTGGATGACTTGGCCGAACGGGGAAAATGTCTCTGGGGTGAGCGCCAATGCGGGTACGACGAAGGTGTTTGGAGTGTGAATAGTGGGAGCTTGAGACGCAGGAGGTCCTGAAGTTTCAATTTCTAAGGTCACGCTCGCTTTGACCGACGTTTCGGATGGCTGCGACACGGCGTCGGTGTGCCTACGCCCGAACAGACGTACACGCTTGACACCCCCGTCTGGATGAATGGTGATCCGGACATGCGTGTACGGCGTGTGTATGTTCTCGAGCTGGAACTGGTGTTGACGGTGAGGTCCGAGCTTCGTTCTTGGTAAGATTGTAGTCCAAGCGTCTTCAGGGAGGCTGCAAGTGTCGAATTCGGCGCTGTGCGCAGCGTGAAGTTCACAGGATTCGGGAAAGTTGCCCTTGAAATGTGCTGTATCTATCTCCGCGTGCGACAAAAGACCAGTGTCACCTCTACAAACGAAATTAGGGTCAGGAACTCTGGCAATCTTGCAAGCTTGTCACTCACAGCTTGATGATGGCCCAATCCTTGTGTCCAGGTTGACGGCTTCTCTTCGTCTCCCAACCATCGCCCATGTCCTTTCCTACAGAAAGGCATGTTAATATCTCACGGCTGCTTACAGTGGTGCCAATACCCACCTCGACCAGGTAAAATCAAATTGGAGCCAACGCCAAAGTGTTGATCGGAAGTGAATATAACGCGTCCTCCTGCGAATACATGGGCCATGTCATAAATTTCTGCTGCATCCTGCGGGCGGACGGGCGATACATCGCCATAGACGCGAAACCGGGCCTGATGCAAAGACTTAGGGTCCGAAGACGCGCAAGTGTGACTTCGTGGTACGTACGATTCCACCATCTGGGTACATATTAAGCTTCACATAGTTCACGCTGGACGATGGCTGTATCTTGAGCAGATGTCTAGAGCTTGGACCCAACGCGATCCTTGGCAAAATCTCGGTCCACTGGTGGGACAAGGACCTTGAATAAGTCGAGCCAAATTTCAAGATCAGGGTTCACATACCCTTGCGTCATCGACAGTCGGTGGGGTCCCTTTGTTTGAATGCAGCGCTTGCACAGTTACCTCCGGTGCTTCGTTTCCTAGGGAGCATGAAAGTGAGCGGTCGTCCGAGACTGATCGACGTGAACTCACCATTAAAATGAGCAGTGTCGATATCAAATCCGGAAATTATACCCGTAGTGCCAAGTTTGATTATACACCTAGAATAGAGTTGCTTTTACCGTTTGTCGACGAGTCAAAACACATACGTACCAGTCGTAATCGGGATTGTGGCGTCTAGTTTCCCATCCGCTGAACAGCGCTCCTTTGGGTCCAAATTGTCCCTTCAGGCTCGGAGCAGGCTACCCAAGCACGAAGTTCTTCAATATTGAGCCTGTGAGACAGGTGTGGACATAGAGGACACGTACCTCAACCAAAAGGAGATGGAATGCGTCGGCGAAAAACTCGTCTGAAACGCCTTGAACGGTACCACCAAGCGCTACGCTGGAGTGTTCTGTGTGGGTTCCGAAGAGTCAGGAACTGCCCATTGTACATATGTCCTGGAGAGAAGTGGATGCAGGGAGCATGGATGCCTCCGAATTAGAAGACCCGAAGTC
The DNA here is from genome assembly GCA_004802725.1 of Antrodiella citrinella. Classification (NCBI taxonomy): domain Eukaryota; kingdom Fungi; phylum Basidiomycota; class Agaricomycetes; order Polyporales; family Steccherinaceae; genus Antrodiella; species Antrodiella citrinella. The sequence goes on from SGPM01000025.1 coordinate 106,444, forward strand.
AGATCCCTTCACCGAATGGAGTGATTTGGTACGACCAAGGTCGTTTGACGTGGTGCATCTCCGTGATGCCGTCCGGAGTTTGACGAGCATTCGAAAAACGGCGAACTGCTGTACTGCGGGAGGGGCTCAGAGCCTGAGCAGCTTAGAAGTAGTTATCCAGTCCGGTTCTAGCTTCTGACTTCTGCCCGTCGCCTGCTTCATGCCACCGGCCCTCCCGATATGTAACAGTGGGACTTACCAGTGAGCGTAGAAAAGTTCGCCGTGAAATCTTCCAAAGCGATACGTTCAAAAGCAGATGATGAAGCCATCGTCAGATTGGGAGATGATGAAGAATGTATTTCGGGCACACGATCAAGTCGTCGCTCGAGATTATAGATAACGCTCTCTAGCGGAGTTGAGCTGACAATGATTTAGCATCGTGTTCAAAACGTTCCACCGATAGCAACGAGAAGTTTTACCGACGCCAGCGCTGCTGGATGAAGACCTTTCATAGAACAGAGAGTACTGAAACCGCTCCATTGAAGTGAGTTGGACGTTCCTCGCCTGATGCCGATCGGTGCCGAGGAACATGATGCTGACCAATCGTCCTTATAAGGCTCGTGCGGTGCGGCCACAGCGAGAATCACATGCGAATGGTCCTACTGAGACTGGTTGGCACAGACGGCGATGGCAAAGCAGACTCAACTCCTCTTCTCTTCATCCAAGTATGATTGACCATCTACTCGGTCGCCCCAGTCCCTCCTGGAAACGTCTTCAGGTATGTACTTTCGACCGTTGTAACTCGTCTCATGGAGTCTCCAACCGGATCGGATTATCGACTTGAACTCGGACTCTCTAGGTCTTTCTGGTCATCTTCTTCTGGGTGTATCGGATTGTATACGGAAATCCTGGGGGACCGCGTTTACTGTGGCTTAGACGGGCGAACAAACTACTTCGTATGTCCTACATACGTCATGCATTATACTGGTCTTAACTATCTGGACCCCTCTCTTCCAGAACGCTTCACACCTTGGCAGATCGTCGTCAGCACTCTCACGGGAGTCTACGCAGTGAGGCACATTGATAAGATACTAGGGCTTGGATGTGAGTGCACGCCGTCGCTGTTGTTGGACTATTGGAATTGACAGCGCTTTCCGTGTTGTAGCTCCGGAACCTCTGGCGCGGCTGGTAAGTCTCGGAATCTTGTGTTTATGGCTGCTAGAACTCACAGGCTCTTAGTACTCTCCTTCATATTATCGTGCCACATGGATCGCTACAGGCCTTGACGCTGGCTTTGCAACTGCTATGGAGATCCGGCCACAATGGCTGAAGGACATTTGCTCCATTTTATTCTCGATATATTATATCATATACGCCAACGAAGCAGACGAGAAGGTTTGTCTCTCATGCATTTCGCGTGACTGACTAATAACACTTCCTTTGTCCCGCAGCTTCGTAAATTCCGTGCTGTACCCACAGTGGAGATGCTTCGCACAACATGGGAGAAGACAACAAACCCATACGTAAGTCGTCTGTCCTCCTTGTCCATCATACTTCTTATCCCAGGATTGCAGATTCGTGCCCTCACCGTGATGCCCTCAGTGACCATCCGTAAAAAGTTGACGTTGCCGCGACCTCACGACGCGACATATCATAGACCAGTGACAGCCTGGCTGTTCTTTGCAGCACCAGAGCATCACTTGGCTCGGTCGACGGATCTTATTCTTGACTTCCCGGGGGGTGGTTTCATTTCAATGACGCCGGAGCACCACGAAGACCGTCTCCACATGTGGGCGGCGAGGACAGGCAAACCTGTCTTGTCCGTAGACTACGGAAAAGCTCCAGAATGTTTGTCTCTTTTGATCTGTGGGTATTCTACCGTAATGCTTATGAGATTTTCACAGATCCGTACCCCTTCGCCATTGATGAATGTTTCGACCTTTACCGTTCTTTAGTTGACAGTGCCGGCAAGATCATTGGCATGTCTGGGACCAAGTTGAATGTAATCTTCTCAGGAGACTCGGCGTACGTTTATTCCTTGTATCACCTGTGTTGGTTACTCACTTACAGCACTGCAGGGGCGCTCATATCGCGGTGTCAGTCATGATCAAGATCCTCGAAACCCAGATAGAACTGCCTCATCCCACCGCTCTCGTGCTCAGTTATGCGACTCTCGATTTCAACTTCACGTCATGGATGTCGCCTTCCAATCTTCGTGTACTGCAGTCAGAACAATCATCAGGAAACATCCCCAGCCTTGCCGAACAGAAAGACCACTTTGGACATATCAGTCCCTTGTCTATGGTCGGCGACCGTAAACCGCTTCGGCGGCGTCGCAGCTGGCGAGATGCCTTGCGAACGTTAACTTCCTCGCCGCCAAACGAGCGCCCGAAGTCTCCCCGTTTATCCAACGTGAAACGCACGAAGTCGGGCCAGCCGGCACCGCTTCTCTCCCGCAGACATCAGTCGAGCATGCATATTGAGGCCGGTGCGCTGGCGGATGACGAAGACGGAGCCGAGATGGATTTTAGCGAGATGAGGGAAGAGGACCGACCTTTGCAGGCAAGGGTGCGGTTCAACCCTACTACCAGCCATTCAGAAGCGGGGACAACACCGCCGGTTGTCCGAATTACTGAGAATGGCCACATGATAGAAGAGGACGGCGTAGCAATAGGCACTCGGTTGACCATGACGAGTCGTACGGGATACTTCCAGGACAGGATCATCTCTCCCAGTATGGTAAGTGTTGTTTTTTGTTTCCTTTTTGTCTTCCGACCTTCTTCACGAGAAGAACAGTGCCGTATCCGTTTGCTGATTATCTTGCTGTGACCCAGATGCGCGCGATGGCCATCCTGTACATCGGACCCCACCGCAATCCTGATTTCGCAAACGACTATCACCTGTCCCCGCTTCTGGCGCCGAGCTATCTCCTGGCGCAGTTCCCCCCTCTGCTGATGTCGTGTGGCGAGAAAGATCCGTTTGTGGATGATACCGTCATCTTCGCGGGGCGGGTGCGAGAAGCCAAACGGTCTCGGAAACGCGAGCTGGAAGCCCTGCTCGGGGGATCAAACGCTAAGCTGCCTGAGGGGCTGAGGATGAGCACGCATGAAAGCCGGGACGATGCCACGACTAGACTTCTCAAACGTGAAAGGGATCGTCTCGCTTCGCAGGGAGAGGAAGACTGGGTATCGCTGCAGATCTTCAGCGATTGGAGTCACGGGTACCTACAGATGCCCATGCTCATGACGGAAGCGCGTACGGTGATTTATGATATGGCGGACTGGATCGATGCAGCGTTCGCAGAGAGAAAGCCGGCTACTTCTCTCAATGCCAGTGGGAGGCAGCATCGTCCGTCGCTCGTTGGCAACGGTCACGGGGACTCGTCCGTGCGACGGGTGGCGAGTGACGAAGAGGAGCAGACACCGTTCACGTCCGAGACGGAGGTCACCGACACGGACGACGCGATTACTTTTGTGCCCAAGAGGCGATCGCCGCCGACGTCGTTTGGGAGTACGTCGAGCAAGTCGAAGAGCCCCCCGCCGACGTCGCCGCCTTTGTTGGACGCGCGTCGCCGTCCTACGTCGTGGATCTTCCGTGGGACCTCGAGCGACGTCACGGTGTCTGGCCCAGACACACCCCCAGCACAGTTCCCGCTTTCCCTCCCGCTCCCCCCTGAAGTGTACCTGGCTACCGACGATCAGCAAAAAGCATCGGCGGATCACCTTGTCTCGTCTCCGCCTGCGTCGTTGGTAAACGGAGGTGGTGGTAAACATCCTCAGGCGGGTGCGAGTGCTGCGAACGGATCACTGGGGGCGCATATGAATGCGTCTCCGCCTAGGGTGGGGACGCCTGGCAAGGCCGGACCTACGATCACGGAGTCCGAGCTCATGAGGCGACGTCGGTTGCTCGACTCGCATCTCATACATAGTAGCAGTAACAGTAGCGGTGATGCTGTCAATGTACCGACGTGAATCGGAGTGTGATCTGGTGTACGTTCTCGAAGCGGGTTGGGGTGTGTAATGTTCTTGTAATAAATGTAAAGTCGTGTCCTTACGACAGTAGCTTGGTGCGTTGCAGTTCTATTGAGATGATCAGGATGGGTGTGCCACGCGAACGCGTGAAGATACACACACACACACCGTTTTGCACACCGTGTAAGCAATTTCCCATCAACTGCACTGCGGGCATATGCATGATGTTCTGCCCACAGGCCGACCGAGGGAGAACTCCCAGAAGATGCAGTCCCATGGTATAGCGCCTTTTGGAAAGTGGTATCTGTGATATCGATACTGTCTCCGAACACGCGCGCCGATGCTTCCCTCGATTATCTCTTCCGTGCATCCTATCGAGAGCGGACGCTTCTATCTCCGGCGGTACAGAAAAGAAAGTTGTCGAAGGCGTTGAAGGTGGACTCGTTGAACGATGTCGGAGAGAGGGGGAGGTGATGCCGTGAGCAGCGGCCGCTGATGATGCTGCTAGTTTACGGGAGTTCAAAATAGAACGGGAAACAAATATTTTATACAATGAGCTGTTGCGAGGAGTGCGATCGGGTGGATCGGGTGAACGGGCGTCTTTCGGCTACAAGGAAGCGCGCCCGCTGCTGTGAAACGGTGGCTATGCTCCGACTGCCAAATGGGAGAGATCTAAGATTACGCGCGTATGAAGAGTATAAAGGTGTTTTACCCTGGCGCCATTTCGCTCTGGCAGCGACCATGGAAGTGGATGGCTCGAGAATGCATGTTAGTACTTCGCTTCCTCCTCAGCAACGCTTCGATTCCTACACGCTCCCTTCACGCGGTTGGCCTCCTCTGAGCACTTCATACATGCCTGCCAGCCTCGGCACATATAGGCACGAGGACGACTACTACGCTAGCCCCTCCTTGGTCTCCATGCACGCCTCAAGTACCCCTCACCACCGCTACGACGCCTCAAGTACCCCTCACCACCGCTACGACGCCTACTCACGCCCCCACACTCTCCCTCCCACTCACACCAACTCGTATCCAATGCCCGCCCAGTCGTGGCCAACACTCGCCACTGCCCCGCTGCCCCATTCCTCGTCAATCACAGTGCCCTCCAGCATCCCTACATCACCCCGGGACACCTACCGCTCGCTGTCCACCAGCGAATCCCAGCGCGCCCCGAACGCCGCAATGCTCTACGCCCAGTCCCAGGCCCTGCCCTCGTCCTCGGTCCTGTCGCTCCTCTCCACCCAGGCTCGCGGCTCCAGCGCGTTGCCGTCCACCTCCTCCGTGCCCCGCCTGCCGCCCATCCTCCAAGTCGAGAAGCAGCAGGTCACCACGAGCGCCACACAGGCCGCTAGCGCGAGCAGGAGACGCAACGAGGCGAACTTCATCTGTCCTGTGCCGGGCTGCGGGAGCACCTTTACTCGTCGCTTCAACCTGCGAGGTGAGTATACGAACCCCCCCGTCTCCGTCGGGATCGACCTCGGCACATCCCTCTCTTTCGCTAATGCGCGCTATATTGTTGTAGGACATTTGCGATCACATACGGAAGAACGGCCATTTGTCTGTGAGTGGCCGGGTTGCAACAAGGGGTTTGCGAGGCAACACGATTGCAAGTGCGTAATTTCTTTCCCGTGTTCTTCTCCACCCCCATTCAATTGCCATCTTTCCCTACATATTTAGACGGCACCAAGCACTGCATACCTCGCGATCAACGTCCAACGTCTGCCAAGGTTGTGGGAAAACCTTCAGCAGACTGGATGCGCTGAACGTGAGTTGCGCCACGTTTCTCCGGGCTACCCACACTAATATTGATTTCCGTCCTTTTAGCGTCATTGTGCGTAGCAATCTCCATCCGGCTCTGCAATCAACGGCTTGTGTAACTGACATGGCAACTCTTGGTTGCAGTGCGTTCTGAAGGAGGTGCAGAGTGCAGACAGACCACGGAAGCGGTCGCCATTGCGGCTCGATCAAGCCCGAATAATAACGAGGAGGACTGGGAGAGTAAGAGCAACTCTACAGATTATAGCAGTGGTCGTACTCCTGCTCGGTAGCACGAGAGTCACTAGCCATGCTTCCCCTTCGCTTCGGACAATTTTCTCAGGGTGATGCGCCGTTGTCATGGAATAGAAAGGTACCTCTACTGTACTTATATCAAATCCTAAGCTATCGTCTTCCTTCCTTCGTTATTCGTCTCTTTCGACTGTCTTATTTCGCTACTATTCGTTGTCGGTCGCAACGCACATTGGTGTGATACAATACGAACCAGCGTTGGGCGGATGGAGTTCCGTGCCATCGTGTTGGAGATGACAAGCATGACAATCCAAGGGCCATACCCACATCGAAATGCCGGCAGTGACGGGAAATTCGTGTAAGCGCAACTTCCCCGAACACCTGTCACACCCTATTATTGGGAGATGCCTGTCACATTGTCACGGCAGTGCCACCCACCCCTCGCACCCCTCCACATCGGCGATCTCGATGTTGCCGACGATTACACGATGAACACCGAAAGTCCGAAAGGAGAAAAGAGGCGCTGGAACCGGACCTGGCTGGACCCATATTTGCGGCGCCGGGCCCCTTGTGGTCGAATTGCATCCGTGGTTCAACGTGGTTCTTGGCTGAGGCAGGTCTGGCCCATGGTAGACGTCATGATGAGCCCTCTCCGACGATGACTGTCGCCGATACCGAACGAATTTACGGGATCGAGTCCGATATCAGCTCACGGTGATATACCCGTCGCGCATAATGTACAATTGTTGTCCTGTTCGGCAAGCGATGCAACCCGCTGTGTGCCGGGCGGAGGCTGGTGTTGTTCATGCAATATATTCTCTGACTCGTAGGGGGTCCATGTGGTTTGTTCGCGAGATCATTCATAGGAGTTCGATGGAAGGATGCATCAGCTAACGGCTTGGAATGAATATTGAATATTGAGGTCGTATGTTTCCGATTGTCGGTGGAGAACTTTGTCCGTTGATATGATCGTGAGGCACATCGCCGCGCATGAGGTTGTCAAACTGCAACTCTCGGCGGACTCGTATTCACAATGCTAGCTTAACTACCTCACGTGTCTTTCTCCTGTACAGTTGCAGATATTCAACTGCCGGGGAAGAACCACGATGTCGTGTTATAACGTGAGGAACCGGGATCCTCTGACCAGGATAACGGAGTGATTCGAACGGCGAACAGATGAGAGAAACGCACCATCAGGAGACACTTTTCCGTAGGGTTGGCTCATGGTGGTCAAACTGCAAAATACTATGAGACGCCACAAACACATCCGGAGCGATGCACAGCTTTGTGAGAAAACGCTACTCGCAAAAAATGCCTCCTTCGCCTTCCACAGGGCTGTGTAACATGTTCTGGAGGATATAAATTCTTAGCAGTCATATAACACCAGCCCAGAGATGTAGAATGTTTTGCCAAGATATCCTTTAGATCTTTAGATGGGAGCGCCGGCGGGCGCAGTAAATGTTTGTCAGTGGTCATGAGGATGACGAGGTACATCAACACTCACCGGCCCCGCTCTTCGGTGCCACATAATCGTGCTCGCCTTGGATCACACTGAGAGTGGTTGAGACGTGCCAGGGCAGGTATACGTGGTACCACTGGGATCATGTCGTACGACAAACATTCGACCGACGCCGTCAATATGGCCGCCGCCACTGGAAGTTGGACCAAGCGCGAGGCCCTGGAGTTGCAAATTCACCTCCGAGTAAGACAGCAACCCAGTGTACGGAAATACACAGCTGATCTACAAGAATATTCCCGAGGCTCTGTCAGATGTCATTGTAGGAAGATTGAAGAAAAGTGAAGCGGTCGTATGGCGAGACATGATTCGTCACCGTGTAGATCGTACCTTCTCATTTAACCAATACGGCTCAAGAAGTTCGTATGCGCGTTCTCGACACAATTTGAGCTTGATAACGCCCGTCATGCTGTCATGAGGATGTTGGCCGCCGAGTTACTAGTATGAAGGACAAACGACACGTCAATAAATTTTCGTTCGAATAGAACAGGTTCAGCAGCTCGTGATAAACACCATTCTCCGACGGACCTTCTTGTCTATTGTCTTTGTTAATGTCCGCGACATATCTGGGCTCCGATTTACAACACAGCACGGTCGGGATATGACACAACGTGACACCTGCGTGACACCATTCTTGTCACGGTTGCCTACTACTCCGGTAAACTCGGAGCTGAGCGGAATCACATGTGTGACACCTTTCATCCGGCGCTCAGACAGCGGTTTTGTGGTCGTCGCCAGACTCGCCACCGACATTCACGTTGCTCTGTCTTATACCGGTATTCTTGCTTTCTCAAATCGTATCTTTTCAATATGGCACTACCTATGCTTGTCAATGGCGCAGATTGTGGTCCAATAAATCCGCTGCAGGGGCTTTCGAAGCGGTTCGACCAGGACAGAGGGATCCAGCAGGTATGCTTATGATTTGGGCTGTTTCGAGGAAAGGTTTTACCGGGTTATCACAGGATCAGTTTAGTACGAGTCGAGCGGGGCCTTCGAGAGCAGTGCGTATCCAAAATACGAATGTCGCGTGCTCACAATACTTACCGAGAAATAGACATTCCGAACACAGTCCTCTCCATCCCCCGGAGTAAATCTGGATGCAACCCGATTCTTCCAAGACACCACGGCACGCTCGTCACCGGCATTCCCATCTGGATCCTCCGCGTACGACCTATCTGCGCTACATACCACTTTACCGCCTGTGCAAGGCCCGACGTACGCGCAACCCGCAACACGACAGGCTCCTGCTGCCCCCTGGGCCGCAGATTTCATTAAACAACAGCCTCACCTTCAAACTAGTCGCGCAACTCCGGACGTTCAGGTTGAGCGTCAGCAGGTTCATTCCCCCGCGCTTGCTGGACCACAGCATGCCCAACAAGGTACGTTTCACTCTAATGCCTCGGTGGAACGCATACGTACCAATGCTGCGTTGCAGGCATGATGCAATGGACTCCAAGTCCGGGTTTGATGAACGGCTATGGTCCGATGCATATGCCAGGTTTCGCAACCCAGGACCTGATTCAGCAGCAACAGACGACGTCACAGAGCAATGGTATGTTGCATTTGGACGTCTTGATATATCATATTCAGGTCTCATGTTGTCGGTATTCCAGCGGTGGATTGGGACAAAGAATTTCAGTCACACGAGGCGTTCTTGACCGCAGATGCCGCAGATGTGACTGCGAACAATATCGAGCATGCGCTGCAAGATGCGCAAGCCGAATCTTCCATTCACGCATACGATGGGGATGAACTCGCTCGCACCGCCGGTCTTCTTGTGGAGACGGTTCAGCACGAAGAGAACCCAAAGTTCAAGAATAGCGAATTCATGGGCTTGATGCGGCAGCTTAGAGACAGAGAGATGGTCGTGGAAGGCAACCAGATGGTCAAGAACGCAGACGGTGCTTCCTGGGCCACAGATTTCCAAGCGTCTGTTGACGTGAAAGGGAAAGGTAAAGCCGTTGAACCTGTCCAGCTACTTCCTGGAAGCCACATACAGACACCCGGCGTCTCATGGGCGTCCATGGCCCGCGAAGCTCCTTCGAGCCAGACGGCGGAAGCCCGGGGCACTGCAGAGGATCCTGTCGATGCCTATTTCCGCCAGGACAACGCCGACTACATTCAATATTGGCAGGAGCAGGGAAGCGTATCAGAATTCGTCGACAGCTTTAAGGCCGCAGTGACCACGTCCCAAGGAGCCATTCAGGAGGCCGAATGGGACAAACTCCAAAGTGACTGGGATGCTTTTGAAGCTACGAGCACTGGCATAAAGGCCGTATCGCATTACCAGTTCCAGCTGAACAACCCGTACGTCCTTGGTGAAGCGTCGCGTACGAGGCATCACGCGCTGCATTCCCAGGATTTGGCATCTATACATGAGGTAGACCATTTTCCAACCTCGGGGCAGTTTTACAGCCGCTAACAACCTTAACAACCTTTTATCCGGTATAGAGCGTCTTGGAGTTGGAAGCTGTGGTACAACGTGACCTAACCAATTCTCGCGCGTGGTTCGAACTTGGCGTCAAGCAGCAAGAGAACGAACGTGAACCGAAGGCGGTGCACGCTCTTCGTCGAGCACTCGAACTGGATCCCGCGCATCTGCCGTCTTGGGTCGCCCTCGCAGTCTCACATACCAACGAAGGGAACCGACAAGGAACGTATCATGCCATTCGTGAATGGGTGGAGCGTAATGATCGATACAAAGATGCCGTGCAGGGTGTGCGCATGTCCGGTAAGCTGGGGGACGGACACACCCAGTCACAGAACTTCCAGCACCTGGCCGAATGTCTGATGGCAATGGCAAGAAGTGATACCAGTGGCAACATCGATCCTGATATTCAAGTGGCCCTTGCGGTGCTGCTCAATACCAGCGAGGTTAGTTCAATGAGATATGACCCTTTCGCACATGGCATCTTCGTCCCCCTATAGTCCATTGACTCACGCCACACCCTCTTGCTTCCCCTTCTGATAGGAATACGACAAAGCGCGGGACTGCTTCTTGGCAGCCCTTGCTGTCCGGCCTGAGGTTCGTGTTCGCTCCTTCTCCTATTGCATGCCTTCGGCATTTGTTCATACAACATGGCCTGTTTATAGGACTGGCTTCTGTACAACCGTGTTGGTGCTACGCTTGCCAATAGCGGCCATCCGGACGAGGCACTTCAGTACTATTATCGTGCCCTCGAACTCAATCCGGCATACATTCGTGCGAGGTATGTGCATTCATCACTCCTGTGCAATTGTACAATCTGCTGCGGATCCTGACTCGTTCAACTGGGTGTGATTAGGTTTAATCTCGGTATCTCATGTGTTAACCTACGAGTGAGTTCTCTGCCTCATACATCCTTCCGAACATTGGTGTTGACACGAGACCCTTACAGCGGTACGAGGACGCCGCACATCATATCCTGGATGCGTTGGTACTTCAGGACAGCGACCGTGTAGTATCTGCCGCAGACACCTCAGACAAGCGTGGGATTACCTCCTCTGTGCTCTGGGATAGTCTCAAGACGTGCTGCACGCACATGCAGCGGCTGGATTTGGCCACGCTCTGCGATCGTCAAAATTTGGAAGGTGAGTAATATATTCGTGCGGTCTCCGAACTCCTCCACCGTGGGCGTGACAAACAGATCGCTGATTCGAAACATGTCTTTGCAGCGTTCCGGTTGAATTTCAGTATGCCGTGAAACTCAGGACATGACTGCTCACGGGCACCCTTCGTCTTGTCACATTTTGCTACAATAATCTGGCGTATGCTTGCATCTATCCATAATTTATTCTCTGATTCCGCTCCTCTCATCTCCGGTCTGTTTTCTGATACTTAAATTCCGACGTGCAGGACTCGTGCAGGATCCTGGATCGTTACTAAGTTGCTTTACCCCATACGACCTCGCCCCTGCTGGACGTCAATCATCGCTGTTTTGCGGGTTCCTATTCCTTCGAAGCCGACGGCTGGGATGGACCGCACTGGACCGAGTGGTGGCCCATCATAAGGCATATGCTCTTTCTCGTTATTTGACGGTCTGACCCACTCATAATGATTAATCTATCATACTTAGTGAGTAGCACCAGGAGGCACCGGTACCGTATATATTGCATCTTCAGTATATACTTCCGACGATCCCCTTTAGTATCATGTCCAACACTCCTTGAACGTCGGAGCTGTAGAGGCGTGCAGCAAGACACGACACTTATGAACCTTGATATCCCCTCTGCTCGTAGGTCTTCAAGCGGAAGTACTCCTGATCAAAGATCGTCATACCAACGTCCTAGAAACACGGAATACGACTTCCTCGGAGTCCGCAAAGCCACTGATTGACACCTACAGGCTATAGGAGTCGATGGCACAGGCTGCACAGCTGTATAAGCCTTTGGTTCCGGCGAATATTAATTCAATCGACCAACATACATCCCATCATGGGATAAAATCAGTTACAAATACTCATGGTGACAACGAAATATCGATCTGCAGCCCCACATCCTCTCCTCCCGCAACACTCCTCGTCGCCGCGGGGTCTAGAGTTCGGCCCGGCCGCCTCATCATCCTGACACCGCACGTAACGATAGGGCGGCGGCCACACAACCGCCTACACGGTCAACCAGATTGGTCCTGTGCATCTGAACGGGTCCTGAAACATGCATTGCACGCCGACGCGCCCGTCTGAGGTGAGAGCAGCGACGCCACGCCTGATGGCCGGGTACGCATCCTGCATGAGGCTGGTACGGGTGTAGAATTCGAGGTTCAGGCGGAAGAGAGGATGAGCCTTGGAATTTGTCAGCCTCATAACCTGAGCGGGAGCACGGACATTTGTGCGTAGTGTGGGGAGGTTGAGGACAGTGTTGCAGAGAGTCACCCAATCAATGACATGCTCATCCTCCCGGATCCGGATGTGCGCTGACCGGAAGCGGAGGTTGAGGGTGTGCAAGAACGGGGATGCGAGGGTGCTGAAGACGGCTGTGACATATGCGGAAGGGACGTGCTCTGCAACATCTATCGGTGAGATTCTGAATTTGAGACATCGGATGGTGAACACATTGAGACTTGTACAATGCTTGAGATCGAGCAGTGCACGCTGACCTGCAAGTTGACTGCCATGAGCACAGTGCCCGCTATGAATTTTGGAATTGAAGACGTACCGTCCCATTTCATGACTACCTCCATAGCAAACCCAACCGCTAATTCTCTCAACTGCGAACCTACAGCACGCAGTGTCTCCTCCAGAACGGTTATGTCATTTTCCTGCAGCGTCGGGATGTCGAGAACCGTGAGATCGCGACACGTTCCCTCCTTCGTCAGCCACCGCAACATCTGTGGCGCAAAGACATCATAGGCAACCCTGGACGTGAAGCGCAGAGACCGAATATTGGCTCTACGAGATGCATCTTGATTGATCTCCGGGACGACGGGCTCGTGTGCAAGTGGTACGGACGAATTACCGTAGGGCAACATCATCCGAACCGTGGATGGCTTGATGTATGCATCAGCGAGTACCACGTTGGTCAACCGTGGCAAGGTTAGTAACTCGAAGAAGCACGACGTGGTCACGAAAGAGCACTGTCCAAGGCGCATTTCTTTCACGTTACAGAAATTGCGCCGAAGGACACCGATAAACTCTGCACTGAACGTCATCGTCTCAATGTCCAGTCGCGAGACGGTGCTCAGAGGGACAGGTAACGTGCTGCAGGTCTCGAAGATCCAGTGCATCTCCGCGAGAATGGGCGTCATCGTCCAGTCTGTCAGGTGGGTCGTGACCGAGCCGAGAGGAGGAAGGGGCGACCGTCGCAGACTCAACGTGCGGATGTACGTGGCGAGACAAGGTGCCGTACGCAGCAGGTCGAGGAACCGGGCGTAGTTACATCTGCTCAGCCTAACGGCCCCGAAAATATGGTACCTGGACCGAGGGAGGAAGGACTTGCACGTCAACGCGCAGGCTTTGAGGCCATGCTTGCTCGCGCGTAGGCAATCCAGGATTTGATCGAAGATTTCGCCGGGAAAGGCCTCCGACACATCGCAAGCGGCCATCGCACAGGACGTGTATGTGGACAAGACAGAGGGCCACACGGGTCGATATTATAACCACTGCCATGTTGAAAGATGAAAGGCTCGGGAGACTTAACAACACCAATGGTCAAATGTACACTAAGCGGTACAAAGGCAAAGGCTTACGTTGAAGTCAAAGAGAAGTGGCGTCGGAGTACTGACCACGCACAGGTTGCGACGCAGCTTTTGTTAATGTCACAAACAGATTTGCAGCAACATTCATGTCCGACGTGTTATGGATTTGCGGTACCGCAGTCCTCGGGGCCACACCGGCATGACGGCACGTTGTAGATTGCAGGATCTGCAGGCACTTTCAAATTGCGGCGGTGTCGAGCGGCTCGTAGATCGAGATACATACGACGATAAGATACTATGGGTCACTCGAAAGACAAAAAACCGGAGAGTCGCGGGAGCACCGGATTCGTAAGCTCAACGACGTCCGATGACGACACGCTGGACCTCCCAGGGATCGTTCCATATCTCGGTCCTGCGCAGGCCGCCTTCTGCTTCAAATATTTCAGCCACATCGTCTGCCTGTCCAATGCCCACCTCGACCGCGACAATGCCGTCATCGGCCAAGAAACCGCTCCGTGCAGCCAATCTAGCAATCTCGTGGTAGAAAGTAAGACCCCGACCGTCGCCTGTGTCCTCTGGGTCTCCTAGTAGTGCGCGAGAATCTTCGTAGTCCTTGACCGACGGCGACAGCTTTTCATAGTCTGCACCAGTAATATATGGCGGATTGGAGGTGACAAGCCCGAACGGTGGATGTAGCGCATGGGAAAGAGCGAACGCAGGGTCTCGTATGTTTGCTAGCAATGGCAAGAACGTATTTCCAGTCGTCTGCCCTCCTGGGCGTTCTATCCCACAGATGACAGCGTTTTCCGAGGCCAGCTGAATTGCTTGGGCGGAAATATCCGCTCCCACGGCGCGAACACTTCCAAATGGCCAGAGGTGACACAGCAGCAAGGGTATGCAGCCTGAGCCCGTGCAGAGGTCTAGAACGGAAATGGGCTTGTGCGGAGATGGGTGGATGAGTTCGGCGACACGTAGCGTCCAATCCTCTGTCTCTGGTCGGGGGATGAGCACCGGGGGACGTGTTAGTAGCGTCAAAGGTCCAAATGGCTGGTTCCCTTTGTACAAAAAAATCAGATAAAGAGCGCACATTGCTGCAATAAAGACATACCAAGAATATACTGCAGCGGCTCGCCTCGCACTCTACGTGACACCATGTCTCGTAGATGAGTGGCATCCTGCGCTGCGTCTCTCATCCACCTCATCTCCAGATTGGTTGCTTCATGTCCGAGCTGTCTTGAGAGAATTGCAAGTAACTCGTGAGGCAAACTGCGAGGCATGCGAGTCTTTGAAAGAATGGAATACACGAGATAGAATAAAGTAACTCGTGTACGGCCTCTTCCGAGTCGACGTGAAAGAGGGCGCTTATAATATTTATTTAACGAGAAATACTAAATCATAGAGATATAACTGCGACTCTAGAGTTAAAAGCAAGAAATTTGTCTCAAGGAATGTTATATACGTATCGATAATATGCAGCGTTCCAGATGTTCGAAGCTCGCGCTCAACGTTGAACGTTGAAGTAGTAGATGTATTTCAAGATGAATATTATACTCAGCAATTTGTATTTTAACGCTCAGACGCTGAAGAGATTACCGGCCGACTATAAGCGTCTACCGGTCATAGCAGGTTTCTCATTTGAACAATTCGACCCCTCGTCCTCGTCCTCGCCTTTCGTAGCTCTCTACCTTTTCTTTTGAACCTCCAAGACGGAAGAAACATTCTTGAACCTTCACCGACATGGATCAGAGTATCTCTGTCGCGGCACAGGGGCACTCAGCCGAAGGAGGTGCCTCCTCTACCTCACCATCCGCGCCGAGTACTCCCATAGAGCCATCCAAGAAACCCCCAGCCCCGAAACGGAAACGGACTGTAGATGCTGCTAGCGACAGCGGTGCAGACTCTGCTTCACAACCAACGCGTACACGCGATGGTCCCAAAAAGAAGAAGGCGAATCGCGCTTGCTTTCACTGCCAGAAGGCCCATCTAACCTGCGACGATTGTGAGTGGTTCCCCCTTCGTTTTCTTGCGCCTTCTCTCGAAATTCTTCTTTGTTTTTGCTGGCGGGGACATGGGTGGAGAGGGGCCTTTGCAGTGTGACGTTCTTCATCACGTATGCTCGCAGGGCGTTTAAGGCACGCTGGTCGGTCCGATTCATGTTGGTCCCAATTACTTTGTAGACAGGCTGAAGACCACAGCCTGCACCTCACCACATAGCCAGGCCGATCCCCCAGCAAGTGCCAGCGAATGCAGCTCGATCAGTATCTATGTCGACCGTTGCGGGCTATATTTAGTGATCCGCGCTGTTGTACGGGTAGAAGCCTGTTATTAGACTGCGCAGGTACTTTTTCTCCATTTTCCTGCGTACGCGATTGCATTTGCGCAGAGGTTTTATCTTTCCTATGCTACACCGCGCTGACTGACTATCACGTTTACAGCACGACCATGTCAACGTTGCATCAAACGCGGTATGGCGGACAATTGCACGGAAGGTCATCGGAAGAAGGCGAAGTATCTTCTCGACGAAGAAGAGTTAGGTAGGCTAACTCCACTTGTCCCCTCGTGCAACAAAAGTGACAATGCGTTGTGCTTGAATTTCGAACGTGCAGAAGCCCTCAAAC
Organism: Antrodiella citrinella; assembly: GCA_004802725.1. Classification (NCBI taxonomy): domain Eukaryota; kingdom Fungi; phylum Basidiomycota; class Agaricomycetes; order Polyporales; family Steccherinaceae; genus Antrodiella; species Antrodiella citrinella. Next base: position 122,647 of record SGPM01000025.1, read on the forward strand.
GACAAAAATCGGGAGAGTCAAAGAGCGCGGAACCTGTCTCACAACCAGGTCAATCACAACGTGAATCCTGTTCTCTTCTCACTGTTTGTCGCTGTCAGGCTCACAAAATGATTTCATGAAATCAGCGCCTGGTTCGTTTATGCAGCCTTCAAACACATCTATGTATCCCTCGTACGATCCTTCGGCAACCTATCCCGCCTACGCCCCAGCACCCAGTTCTGGTGGTGCCACTCTCGAATACTCCATCATTTCCTCCATCCTAAATCCTACCGCGCAAGGATCAAACCCATCCTCTGCCGCGCAGAACTCGCCATCACAACAGGGATCGGATTCGTACGCTGCACCACAGCCACCGTCAGGTCTTGTTACAGCTTCATGGCCCGCCGAGCCTCAATACGGTCAACCCAGCCAACCAAGTAACAGTAACGGATACAACGGAAACGGAGTCGCGTCGACTTCGTATCTGAACACCGCACGAACAACATCGCATACTGCCGACATGTCGCCCCCGAGCGTGACTGAGAGCGCTGCGTATATGCGACTGCAAAACACGTATGCTGCGAATGCGAATGCGCAGTATGGGCAACCGTCTGCCTCAGGAGAGCAGCCGTCAAATTTGCAGCAGCAGCAGCAGTACGAGTTTCAGCAGCCGGGAGGACAACAAGGTCAAGGCTCGTCAAGCGGCTCGATACCGTTCAGCTCGCCGCCTGGTTCGGCTGTCGCGCCTTTCCAACGCCGCCCTACGACGCCATCGTGGAGTGGTGCCAACGCGATGACGATGGGGGACACGGGTAACGGGAGTGGGATGGGTGGGGCTGCTACGCCGTATGCGAATGGCACTGCCGCTGTTGCGAATACAGGCGGTCAGGTCAGGGAGGCGAGCAGCGTGTATAAGATGGTGACGAAGAAGTACGACTATACGGAGGGTTATCACTTCTTGATGAAGCACATCTCATGTCGGTGCGTCGCCGTTTCACGTCCGCCATCTCGAGTAGGCTCTAACGTTTTCGTTTCAATAGTGAATTCGAGAAGAACGATATCCTGCGTATCGTACGCGCCCTGGCCATCTTCAGGCCGTCGCTCATCGCGCTGCAAATGCCCATGACGGACGAAGACGAAGTGTTCATCGAGAAATGTTTCCAGCGGTCGCTAGTCGTACGTTCCTTCCCTTGCCCTTTCTTCAACATGCATCTTACGCGTCTGATCGCGATTCTATAGGAATTAGATAAGCTGGTGTCGTTCAGCGGTACGCCTACGGTCGCCTGGCGCCGGACGGGAGAGATATGCCTCGTTGGGCCAGAGTTCTGCATGCTGTCGGGATGGGAGAAAGAAGAGCTCGTACCAGTGGGAAGGCGGAAGTACATCTATGAGGTGCGTTTGTCATCCACTCTCAAGTCTGTCAAACCGCTTATGAACGGTCTTCGGTCTTCATTTGTTTTTTCTCATGTTTTATCGTCTTGACAGCTGTTCGAGAACCAATCTGTCGTGGAGTACTGGGAGAACTTTGCGAATCACGCGTTCGAGAACACGACGCAGTCAGTGTACTCGCACTGTGTGTTGTTGAGGCCGAATGGGTCCCCCGTGCCCTGCACGTTCTGTTTTTCGATACGGAGGGATATCATGGATCTACCGAGTCTTGTCATAGGTGCGTACTTGCAGTTATAAGTCGAAAACAATGGAGACTGATGATTGGTTTTGGTGTAGGACAATGGCTGCCGTTGCTATGATTGAGGTGGGGAACATTCAAAGTGCCCGACGTTCATGTTTCTAGTTTCACTTCTCCGGGCATATCTATCCAATTAGGGTTTCGTTTCGTGTACATCTCACATTTCCCTCCTGTGCCACCTGTCTTTCTTGGCCTCCATATCCTTCATAACGCTTTTCGAGTTGTTCTTGCTTTGCAGTTGCTCATAGTCTCCAGCGTCGAGTCCAATCTAACTAACCTATTCATCTGTATTACTCAGTTCTCGGCCCTCAGTTTTGTTTCCCGTGAGCGTGAGCTGGAGCAGCGAACATTGTCTTTGCCCTTTACAGCGTCATGTCTCTCTTGTACATGCACACCAAATGTACACCTTTTACCCTGCTTGGTTTCGGTTTCTTACTCTTACGGACAGTAGCAACATACGTAGAATGTAGCATTGGCGGCAGGAGAGGCCATCCTAGTTAAGTAAGTTTATTTGTCTGACTTTACCTTCTCCTCGCCGTAAATCTTCGGGCATGAGTACACTGCTCATGGGTTCTCCGGGTACATGGACACGCCTTGTGCTTGTTGTACCTGTCATCCGGAGTGTCCTCCAACGAAACCAGATGGACAGGATCCATTCCCTGCCCCCAAAGCTGGAAAAGTTCGGCCATCACGCAGGTGAGGGCGGAACAAGAAAAGTTAAGAGGAGGGTCACATGGTCAAGAGGAGGAAGGTCAGTGAGGTTTAGGAGTGTGCTCGTTGGTTATCTACGTTATGGTTTTGAGATCGGTCACTGTACTTGGAGTTACTAGCAATCATCATGCAGCTGTTCACTCTCCAGCATAAAGATTAAAATGGCACCGGAACACAATGGGCTAAGACTGGCACTGTGCACATGTTCATAAAGATGAGGATGATAGGAAACAAGAACAAAAATGGGTAAGGTTGATCTAACTACATAGTGTTGTGTAACACGAACGAGAGAACGTCCACTTTCAACCGCACGGCGCACGCCAAATACATACAATCCCGCTCACCCACCTCTCATCATCCTTCAAACCAACCCTTACACAGCATCCGACACACTCGCATACTCGCTCTCGATGCCCGGCTCCATAACCGCCGCATGTCCCACAATCAAGAACCCCGACGCGCCGACGATCCAGAACAAGGTGCTCAAAGGAGAGCTGAACCACAGCAGGGGGATGCCGATGACGAACAGGCCGATGTAGAGGGACTTCTGAGTGACGACGTAGTCGCCAACTTGAGTGGGCTCGGGGGCGAAGCGGTTGATGGCAGCGAACCCGCCGACGAGGAAGCCGAGGGCGATGAGGAGGAGGGGGTTGGTTAGCCTAGCGCGCAAGGAGAAAGATCAGTCGGAGAAGAGGAAGATGAAAGCAGAGTGGGTAGGTACGGACATGGCGTATACGCCGAGCATGGCGACGATAAGACCGTAGTTTCCAGAAAAGTATCTCGTGTTATACGAAATGCGCTGTAGGGATTCGAAAGTACGTTTAGCCTCGCAGAAGGGTCTTTGTTTGACATATGCGACGTACCGATGTTGCTGTGTTCATGTCCGCCGGTTTCGACAGCCGGTGGTAGTCAAAGAATTCGGATGGTGGTCTGAGTGCACTCAGACGGGTTTCCTATGATACCCAGTCAGTCCTACACCCGAACAACGCTTCTGTGTCCAACCCGACTCTACTAACCCGGAAAGATTTTATAGTCTCAGTGACACGCAAGAAAGTCTCCATTGTTGCGACGATTGATGTTCGTAGTAAGGGTATGGGTGTGTTGAAGTTTTCGTTACGAGTGAAAGAGCGACGAGCGAGATGCAGAAATGTGGAGGGTATGGTTTAGATTGAAGAAGAGGAAGGTGAGGAGGAGACGTGTAAGGCTGCCTGGCTGCGCGGGCCTGCGGAAGAAGATTAGACGCCGACGGATAATAGCGTGCCCCTAGCGCCCTTTGTTTTACTCTCAAACTTGACCATCGCAGTTCTCTTTTTCATCATTATTCGTCCTTTCAGACAACGAACGCGGTCGTTATGATCCGTCGAGACCCCACTCTGATCGCACTGAGCGACAACGACGTGCAGGACGTCCGAGAGCTGCTCCGACGCAAAGCCTACGAAGAGGCCCTCTCCCGCGCCACAGCCGGGAACTCTGCTGTAGCGGATAACACTGGTATCTCACCGAGTGCCAGGGTGTCTGCAGTTCTGATGAAGGAGTATGGCGAATTCGCGGCGAAGAGGACGGCGATGGCGAAGTTGAGCAAAGAGGAGAGGTTGGGTCTCTGACCGGAGTGGGGTGGCGAGAACTGAGTTTCCAAGTGCGTTTGACGAATTATTCTATATGCGTCTATCTCTAAAGGCCGTGTCTCTAGGAGTCCAAACCTGTATATGTCACAGTGTACAATATATCCGTGACCATGCTCACTAGACGTATTTTGGACAGTGTCGACTGCAATCATACAAATGGACTTCGCGATATACTGGCCTGATCACACTCCGATTGGTGTACCTCTGGATTTACTGACGAATAATTATTCTCGTCTGCGACGTGTCTATCTACACGTGCATAGATGTGTACACTCTCAGGGAATCCTTTTGTTGCGCCGAGAGCAGAGGTTGGGTCTTTGGTCGGGTGGGGTGGCGGATTTATCAAGTGCCTATAACGCATGTGGGTGTCGAAACTGACATTCGCGTGCATAGGAATATGACTGCACCGTATGATATATTCATGAGTTCCCTTGGCCTTCGGTGCTATCTACTGCGACTATAGATGCAACTCTGGAACCTCACACTTTGACCAGTGGGCGCCCTACCCTACATTTCCGTACGCGGCATTAGTGCAGGTGTGTCATCTTCAGGAATGCTCTGCGAACGATGCGTCAGCAGATACAACTCAGCTCTGGACTTACCTGCGGATATGTATTGATGTTCGCAGCGGGATTTCAGCACGCACTTGTCCTTTACGAGTGATATGTTCCCCTAGACGGGCATTGTGTTCTTTCTCAGGCATATTAATGCTTATGCAGACACAGTAAGCTGCCGCCCTAAAGTTTGGAGACCAGGCATCATGTCCTACGATGGTTCTTCACGACCTGCCAACGTATTTGTGAGTCCTGGGTTCGATTTCTAGTCGCCATGAGTCGCTCAGGTCAAGCCACGTCCATCCGTATTTATGTTAAGAATGAAAACGTCGATGTATGAGCAATCTATGATCCTGTAGACCGTCGGTAGTCCGGCTAAAGGTTGACCGGTAGCGGTATTCGTCAGTCACTCATACTCTCATGAGCAACCTGTGACCAGTTCACAACCTCTATAAAGTCTTTGAATCTCGAATAATTCCTCCAGTGACCTGCAAGTATAGTAAGAGCTTCTCAGTTTGAAAAGCCTGTCAGTTTACAATCAGAACATGGCGACCGGAAACTGGCAAGCACTCGTTGCAGACAAGCGACAGCGACAAGAAGCTTCCATCCCAAAACAATGGCGAATCACCGTCCCGCCTGAATCGCAGCTCGACGTCACTCGCATACCGGAAGAGTGTGGCCTCTTGTCCGTCAGGGATATCCAAATTACGAACAGCGACGTGCCTACGTTGTTGAGCAAGTTGGCGGAGGCAGAGTGGTCGTCGTTGGAGGTCACACTTGCGTTCTACAAGAGAGCGGTCGTAGCGCACCAGTTGGTAAGTCTTCACGCAGCGTTTTCTCTATGAATACGAATACTGAGGAATATGTATTGCGCTTAGGTCAATTGCCTGACCGAGATCTTCGTTGAACGCGCTCTCGCCCGAGCCAAAGACCTCGATGAACGTCTCCACAGCACTGGGAAGGTAGCAGGACCTCTTCACGGCCTTCCCGTGTCCTGCAAGGATATGCTGCGTATAAAAGGGTTGGAAACAACGATTGGGTACGCCTCGTACGTGGGCACCTTCGCCGACAAGAACTCGGTCTTGGTGGATATCTTGTTGGAGTGCGGGGCGAACCCGTTCGTGAAGACGAACGTGCCGCAGACTCTTATGGTACGCGATTCACCGTACTCCTGACTGGATTGAACTCGTGTAACTATGACGCCAGTGGCCTGAGACACACAATCTTCTGTTTGGCCGTACTTTGAATCCGTACAACCGCTCTTTGACATGTGGAGGTTCGTCAGGCGGCGAAGGTGCATTGGTCGCACTCAGAGGAAGTCCTGTCGGTATGGGCTCAGACGTCGGAGGGTACGCTGCACTAACGACTACATCAACACGCGTAACTAATTTCTTGTACTATCCACAGCTCGATCCGCATCCCGTCCGACTTCAACGGTCTCTACGGACTCAAACCCTCTTACGGACGTACACCTCACGGCGGTGCCGTCACCTCTATGGACGGCCAAGACTCCGTCGTCGCGACGTTTGGACCCATGGCCGCCACTGCCTCGGGCGTCCACATCCTCATGCAAGCCATCTTATCCGCTAAACCCTGGTTGAAAGACCCGTTGGCGGTGAGGAAAGAGTGGNATGAGCGGGCGTATAAGTTGGAGGAGCATGGGGGTGGGAGCGGGCTGTGTTTTGGGTTCTGCTGGAGTAATGGGCAGACGGTGCCGCACCCGCCAGTGGTGAGGGCGATGGAGATGACGAAGAGGGCGTTGATTGCTGCTGGGCATACAGGTGTGTGCTCGTGTGGTTTTGGTGCCATGTGAAACTCTGACGATGCATTCAGTCGTTGATTGGACACCGTACCGGCACATCGACCTGTACAACACCCTCGTACGTCCACGACCATTTCTCTCCCTCGGACTCTGACCCCGTCCCCACAGAATGCGATCTGGTCCGTCGGCCCCTCCGACTTCGCCACCATCACCTCCTCATCTGGCGAACCCATCCTGCCCTCCATGAACCCCGGCCCCGGCTCGCGCCCTCCACCAGCTTCCTCTCCTCTGTCCGCCTACGCACTCTGGCAGCAGCAGAAGCTCAAGAGGGAGATACGGGAGGAGTATGCTGAGCGGTGGGAGGCGTCGGTGGGGAGGACAGGAACGGGTCGGCCTGTCGATGCGGTGATTTCGCCGGTTGCGCCGTGGGCGGCGGCGCCGCATGGGATGAACAGGTGCGCTTCGGACGAATATCAGGTGAACTTGTAAGCTGAAGGTGATCAGGGATTCGTCGTACACGGCCGTATGGAACGCGCTGGATTACCCTTCGTGCGCGTTCCCGGTGACCCGCGTCGACCCAGCTCTGGACCCGAAGAGGCCTGCGCACGAGTTCTTGTCGGTGCGTGATCAGAAAAACTGGAGGTTGTGTGAGTGGATTTCGTCATTCGTCCCTCGTCCTTCACCTCACACTATCTCAACATTCCAAATACAGACGATCCCAACACGTACGCCAATGCCCCCGTCGGGCTGCAGCTGAGCGGACGCACGTTGGAAGAAGAGGCGGTCATTGCTATGACGGAGATCGTCGCCTCTGCGCTCAAGGCGCACAAAGATGCACTGGACAAGACTATCTACCCCGACCCTCGTACCAAACTCTAAGACGAGCAACGTGAACGTGAGGGAGCGGTAAGTTTGCTGAGGTGTACGATATAGGTACTTACGTTTTACGTACAGAGGATGCGAATGTATTTGTGTTTTCATTCCGAAGAGATGCTTCGAGGCCGGAGGGAGGTCTGGAGTCCGGGGATCTGATGCCAGTGCTGGGATTTCATCAACATTTGGCTTCCATGAACTGAAAACACGCGTGAGTTCGTCTTGGTCAGAGGATGTATAGAGTATCGGAGCGGACGTCGCAAAGAATAGAATGGATGGCGGCATAGCATAGCATCAACTATGGTATGTACTAGCCACCGACGATTCACTTGAGATCCTCGCGACACGGATTTGGACTATTCGAAGAAGCCTGGGAGGGCGCGCTTCGTCCGAACGGATACCGGTATGATGCACTTGTGAACGGCAGATATCATGCTGTACATCCTGACAGAAAGGCTTCAGATACGACATGCAAACGTTTGAAGCCTGGAAGGTTTCGGCCCATCAGCCTCCTCAGAACAGGTCAAATAGAAGACCGCCATTTGTGCAGGATCGCTTGGTCACGAGACGGAACGAGGCCGCCACCGCCGTCAGCCTGCCCCAATCCAGCCACGGGAGCACCTTAACTCCGGTGACAGTGACTGCGACTATGGGTCCACGTTGACGGACCAACACTTCGTTCCCTCGCGCACACGGGCTTTATCAAGTGATCACCGTCCGGGTGGTACGGGGAAGTCACAATCGCCATCCATATCGGGCTCCACACTTGGTTTGATGGATGTGTAATGCGCAAACGGGTGTGTGCGGCTTGTACGATACACTAAGATTCCATGATAATACAGATACTAGAGTCAACACGAGGTGAGCTGGACGTTCGAGATGTGATGTGAAAAGAGGATGGGGCGAACCTATGATAAACCAAGACAACAATCAAAAACGAAAAAAAAATGCTCAGAAACAAAAATCGAGCATGAGAACGAATAATGTACAGTAGTCCTGCTATACCTCCACCTTTCCCCGTTTCCGCTCCCGTCCTGCTGAGTCTAGATCCGAGTCTAAAAGATCCGATTCGTCTAGTGGTCGTTTCGAGCGAGGCGTCCGTAGCGCGCAATCCGGCGATGAGGACTGCGCAGTGCACTTCAGGTGGAAGGAACAAGGAGAGAAGTCGTCTTCAGGAACGGCGTCGCCGTCCACAAGCGTCGACGACTGCGACTGTGGCGTTTGCGGGCTCTGCGGGACGAGGTACGGCGTCGAGTCACGTCCGTGCCTGTGCTCGTCTGGATCTGAAGAGGTCGGTGACGTTGCAGGAACACGCGTTGGGTCATCGTCTTCGGAGGGGGATGATAAGGTCGACGAAGATGGTAGGTGTGAACGCGAAGGAGGATGAGAAGAACTTGCAGAAGAAGAAGAAGACGCGCGTGAGGAAGAGGAAGAGGGTCCAGGCGCGAGGGGTGTTGATCGTGGGTAGACAGGTGTTATCATCGGCTTGACGAAAAAGAGATCGCCTGCATCACTGGTGGTTTCCATGCCGCTTCCACTAGAACCGAAGAGATGTGGCGGAGAGCGTGGGAGCGTCAACACGCTCGCGCGAGACGTGGAGGTTGTGGACAGGGGAGGGAGGGAAGTGTGCTCGGAGACGTGCGGCGAGTTGCTCGCGCTGGAAAGGTCGTGTATGGTCTTTAGGTGTACCAGATGTTTCTGAGATAAGATTTGAGGTTAAATAACCGAATGAAAAGGCACATGATAATACGGAGACGTACTTCGAGGATATTGTAGAGCCCGTCCCGCGTGAACGGCTTGGGGAGGACGTCGTTCATGCCAGAGGAGTAGTATGTGAGGATTTCGGACGGCAGGGAATTGCTGGTGACGGATATGATGGGGGTCATGTCATCGAATTGTCGGATGAGCGAGGTCGCAGATATGCCGTCGAGTTTTGGCATCATGATGTCCTACGTACCGTCTCATTAGATACGCACAAAGAACAGCACTGCGATCACGTACCATGAACACCAAATCGTATTTCCCCACATTCATCTTGAGGGCGTCCACGGCCACGGATCCATCGTTCGCTGTATCAATGACGCAGCCAAAGACCTTGAGGAGGCGACCGCTGAGCATCCTGTATACGACGTCGTCGTCCACGAGCAGGACGCGGGGCGGGCTCGACCACCGCGGGCGCGAGAACTTGGACGGACGACTGTTTCCTTTGTGAACGCTGTGGCGGGGCGAAGACGTAGACGCAGGGGTCACCATGATCTGTGGGTCTGCTGCCTGCCCGGACGAGCTGTGTATGGGAGGCATTAATGGGGTGCGAGCTGCAGAAAGGAAGCGCGCAGCCCCGAGCGACAGAGGGAAGATGAAGCAGGGCGGTAGAGCAGGACTCGGGCAGAGTTAGCAGAGTGTGAGCGCGAGTCTGGCCTGGGCGATGGCCCACTAGCAGGGGTGCCATTTCTGGCCCAGCGATCTAGCCCTTCTGTCAAATATCAGCGTCCGGTCGAAATTATCTCCATCTCTTCTCCACGTGCATTCGCTGCGAATTCACGCCCCATTCTGCGCGGCGCAAAATATCTGGCAGTGGGAAGGTGCGGAAATTCAACACGTCGAGGGGACGGGAAATGCCGACCATCCCCGGCAGGTCGACGAGCGGCTTGTCGGAGGGACGGAGCTCGTGATCTTTTGCATACATGTCGATGGTGAGACTGTGTAACTGCAGAACGGCAGCAAGCCAATGCGAAGAGTTCAGTTGCACGTGGGGACCTCCAAAAACTGACCATGATATCAGAGTATGTACGCGGTCTGCCTAATCAGCAACAGCCGTTGTTTCCACCAGGTCTCAAGAATGTTTCCGATTTGTATCTGGACTCGGAGGCATCCATAGAGGCTACATCACGTACCATTATTGCCGCAGGGCGAAGATCCAGTACACTGTACAGCTCGCAATCCTTCACGGCAGGCACATATCTGCTCCATCGTCCTTTGCTCACAGTCCATGGCGGTCACTGAACGTTAACCCTATCATTGGAAAAAGGGTCAGCAGCCGACGTCCAAGACATTGCTCCCCATCTCTATTGCACCAACCACAGACCAGCTCACATCGACCCAGACTCCGCCGAGAACCATGAGTGACCCCCGCCGCAACGACCTCTCGCAGAACCAAGCTTCCACTCTGGGCACAACAAGCGATGCATATGTCGACCTCATGCATGGTGAAGGGCAAGAGGTCGAGGTCGACGAGTTCGACAACCTTGGCCCTCAGCGCGCCTGCTTCGCATGCGTCACCAACCTATCGAACACAAGCCAGGCGTACTTTTTCTGCCTCAACCGCTATGTGCTAGTCGATCTCGCGTTCGGCATGACCATACAAGGGCCCGCCCTTCTCCCGCCCTTCCTCGCCGATATGCTCCACGACCCAGACCATGCGTCAGCACACAGATTCACCCTCCTCTCATCAATACTCCCCGACGCCCGACGAGGCACGCACCGCGATCCCTCACTCGAACGCCTACTTCTGAGTCTGGGCCCTCAGCATCATCGGCGGCTTCCAACTTGAACTTTGAGGGCGAGAATGATGACTCACGTCCACGAAATTGCGTAGCGTTCTGAACTCACTAAACAAGCCCACCAACAATGGCACAAGGGCAGGGAGTGAGCTTGCGAACGAGGACGAACCAATGACAAAAAGTTCCAAAATAGGCTGAGGACGGGCCTCAGTGTGGCAGCGGTTACCCAGTATTTTTGTTGGGGTCTGCGTACCAGTACATACTACACCATTCCTTCATCGTAATCTCTCTGCGAGTGGTTTGGAGTTGTGATAATAACATTTCTTTGCCACCCCGAATTAGAAACAGTGCCAAGGACTAACGACCGGTCAGAAACTGGCCGGTAAGTACCAAGAAGCAAACATTCGTGCTATACCTCTTGACGTTGCTGTTCTTGTGTAGTACCACCGTTATGCCAAAAGTGATTCTAGGCTCTCTCGGCCCATCGTATGACGAGACTCATCGTGAAATTGGGTCGTCTGCTGGTTTCTGTCAATGATATAGGCAGTGCCAGTGAGCTGGATAAGAGACTCCGTGCGTCGAGAAAACGTACGAACATTTTTCGGGTACGAGCAGGAGTGCTGCTGTTGTAGAGTAACAGGGCTGCTTATAACTGCGTATTAGTGAGTGGAACGGCTGCCGACTCAGTGCAGCTGGGTAATGTTCTGTCGGACACGCTTGTCACATGTATATGCATACCGTCTGGTCATGAGAAGGTTTATTGACTCCGAGCTGCCATCCTTTGGAAGGCTTCATTATTGTAGGTCCACTGGCACCAGCGCTTGTTGTTTCTTTCCTACCATTTGGCTGTCATACATGTCATGAACCTCTGTGAGACCTGGCCCGGAATTTACGCACACTCACACACTCTCTCTCAAAGATGGCTTTCTTTCGCAAACTCTTCAGCTCAGTGATTCCGAGTCCACCTCATCTGCCTCCCATGCGCTTTCCAGAGGAGAATTTGCTTACGACCGCGGCGCAAGGTCATGGTTAAATCATGGTTTCTTCATCACAGCTCCTGGTGCTGTCCTCAGGGATGGCCGCTACAAGGTTATTCGTAAACTCGGAAGAGGACGATGCTCAAATACCTTCCTCGTTGAAGACACACAACCAACGTATGTTCTAGCACCTGTATCTAACTCTAGGACATTTGTTTTTGATGTTCAGACACGCTTTGTTAGCTCCATCGCTCTAGCCGCGAAGGTGCTCTCCGCAGACTCGACATTCGCGTTACAAAAGGGATACATCGCTGAACTGGACATATTGCAAGCTGTGGCAACGCATGCCCAGGGCAGACCTGAACCATTTGTACCCATTCTCTACGACCGCTTTGAGCAGTAAGGTCCTCATGGCATGCACCACTGCTTCCTTAGCCTCTGCGCTTCCACGTTCACGCCTTCCGCCTACAGGTAGCCTTGCTCTTGCGGTCCATGTTATCAAGCCGATCATTGCTTGCGTGGCTGAGTCGTTGAAGTTCTTGCATTCCATTAAGATCATACATGCAGGTTTGTGCATTCATATTTCTTTCGCTCTTGACATGGCTCATTTTAATTGACGGTGATCATAATCGCTTCACATTGAACAGACGTGAAGGCGGACAACGTCCTCTTCTTGGGTCCAGACACGGCTGAGGTCGAGGAGACCATCAGGCAAGTACCACCGCAGGTTGAGGGCACCTTCGAATTCGCGGGGAAATCATACCCGATCCTCCGCTCGCAGCCGGCGTTCCAGCCCAAACTAGGCTGGGACACCTCGCCCTTCGATGCCGAAACCATCCATGGTTGTTTTCAGTTACCTCGGTGCCGGTGCATCCTTTTCCGTTTTCACCCCTCATATCCGACCAAGCATATTGAGTTGCTGACTTTGCACAGCATTGTGGGCGCACAGACCGAAGCCCCTTGCTGATATTGGTGCGTTTGCGCCTGAGAACGTGATTCGTGCCGAGTGCGAAAAGGAGATTGACATTTGGGCTCTTGGATGTATGGTATGTATGGAATGCCTGCTAATACCTCGTCTGCCCTCGTGATGCTCATTCAATCTCGCTGTCCACCTCAGACGTACGAGCTCCTTGCCGACGAGATCCTCTTCCAGCCTCAGCCAACCGCGGATATTCCCCCCGACGAAAGCCTTCTGCTGTTGCAGTACGCTCTGACGGGTGATACACTCACCAAAGACCTCGTCGAACAGTCTCGCGTCAGGGAGCGTTATTTCGACTCCGAGGGTCAGTCGTCCTCCTCTCTCACCTCTTCCGACGGCAAGGACTAGTTGATTTCTCACGTTTCAAACAGCAGGTAACTTCATAAAGGCTAAAACGTCTTCATACCGCGGTCAAACCATCCACGACCGCTTGCTAGCTAGACGCACCGACCCAACTCAACGCCGCCGCCGGGTTCATCCGCGACTGCCTGTACCTGAACCCCATAGATCGGCCAACCACAGACCAGCTGGATGCGCATCGGTGGTTAGAGACTGCGTTCGTGGGGGGTGCGGATGAAGATGAGGAGGAGGCAGGTGCGGGGGAAGGGGTGGTCATCCCGCCGTTGCCGGGTTCCATCCCTCCGCTGCCGAATGCTGGGACGTGATTTGTGCGTCGTGTTCGGTGATTTGTGGTTTGTGGTTGGACTTGGATTGGATCTCTTGTAAATTATTTATAGTGAGTCTCGGATTCTTTGCAGCTTGTTGACTCGGAAGTTACCAGCTTTGTCCACGTTATATCATATGCATGTCTTGGCCGAAACACGGCGTCCGAGGCCAGGTTGTATTGCGATGTGGCTCACCGCAGCGGCAGTGGCAGGTTCCTGAGAGGGTGCCGGTGCCGGATGCCCATACCCCAGGCTCCTTCCAAGTTTCACAGTGCTCACCTTGTGATATGTTGGAAAGGCTTCCATCAGCTTCCAGGACGTTTCAGCCCATGATGAATACCAACGATACCTATCCCGTACGCATGGAATGATGCTGTCGCAGCCTATACCGAAGCCGACACGTCACTGAGAGGTGAAAAGGATAGCAAAGGTGGGAGCTGTGAGAGAGGTCTCCGTCTATTACTTGGTACAGTATAATTTATACATAGTATACACCATTAAGTACGCCTTTCGCCCCATGAGAACCCATAAGAAGCAGCACAGCAAGCAAAAAAGGTCCCAAAGGTTTTGTTTCACGACGTCCCTAATGATCCATTCTGCGCCCCGAGGATGCTCGCCGTCAGACTCGCCGGTGTGAGCGGCACCTGCAACTCGCCAACGAGACTGCCACCGACAGTCAAGTTCCCAGACGAGCTCAGGCCCCCGTCGTTCCCAGACGGACTGAGGAAGTACTCGATGAGCCCCTGCATGAGCTGATCCTGCCTCGCCATCGTCCGCTGGAAATCGACCATCTCGTTCAGCACGTTCTGGTAGTTCTTCTCCATGTGCCGGATGTGCAGCGCCATGTCGTCCTGGACGGACTCGAGGCGGGCGATCTCGTTCTGCAGGGACGTGATTTGCGCTTGGTGCGAGGCGGGGTTGGAAGGGGGGTAGGGCGAGTGTGACTCGTGGCCGTAGGAGCGGGGAGGGGAGGAGCGCCGTGCCGTGGGGACTTTGCGCTTGATGTTCTCGAGGGAAGAGCGGTCGTTGGCATGGAAATCGGGGTGGCGGAAGGTCCAGCTCTGTCATGGAAACATAAGAATTGGGATGTGAGATCAGAGTGTGGGAAGTGTACACTGACATGTTCACCAAATGGATTGTCATCCATATTGCGAACCTAGCGGTAAAACAGTCAGGATGCAGTCCAAGCAGACGGGAAAAGTGTATACGCACTTTGTGAAAGTCATACTTGTTCAGTTGTCTCACGAAACTGGCGAAATTCGAGTGCTTGAAGATACGGGGAAGGATCGTGGTAGCAAACTCATTCATGTCTTTGACAACGAAGCAGTCCCCGCGAGGTCCCCATGCCACGACATTGTCGTACGAGGTATCCTCTAGCATCCTGGTGTACGAAAGAAAGCTCAATGAGTCTGAGAAAGTTTCGAAAAGAAACGATCGACGTACTTGTAAAGTTTACGAACGAACTCGCTCGTGGTCGACTGGGTGTCGTCGTGTCTAGTAGCTGATTGGACATCCTGTCGCGATGTGGAAGGTAAAGGCTCGATGGCAACTGGGAGTACGAAAGATCGGGTTAGAGAAACTCCATCTAGAGAACAAGCAGAAATGCGTACTGTAAGACATGCCTGGCATAACAATGTAGGATGAGGTAAAGGGGTTGTGTCGAGGTAGAGCCCGACTCAGGAGCGTCAAGGAACTACAAGTGTAGTCAGGAAGTGGCCGGTGAAGGACTTTGGGAAGACTGGAAGGTGGTGGCCGTCCGAGGCCTATATCACGTTCGGAACGTCACGGACCACGACAGGGATGAGCCCGTTGCATGATACCGGTGGGAAGGCCAGAGCGGCCAGAGCCCAAGATCCAGGCGGGCGTAGATCGAGATTAATCTGGGCGGACCTAGATTGACTTCTTCGGATTAGGGATGTGTGGGCGCTGCCGATCCTTGCCGTTGAGTGAAGCAGGTGAACCAGTGGTAAACCCTATGGCGTTTCTTGTTCACACTCGACCAACACTGAAAATTTGTCTAAAGCTTCGTTGAGTGAACCCTCGGTCCGATGGTGGCTGAGCATGCGACTGGCGAGACTCTCTTCAAATGATACAACAGATGTAGAACCAGGCTGGCCATGGCTGCTATGAGCAACCTGTCAATGCAAACAGTTCTGGCCGCCCCCTCGGCCATGATCGATCCGTTGATGCGACTCCAGGCCCACCGATCCCTCGGCCTGTCCAGACAGACCGGTCAGCAGACGCCCTAAAACTACCGACCTGTCCCGCGAAAAAGCAGGACATTTAGGGAGCATGCAAGAACGTTTTAGTCTTTCCACGCCCTTGGAGTTGTACGACATATGTCGCTGCTCCAACGGTTGTCGGAACCGCGTTTTCAGGCCGGGACCGACGCTATTTGTACGTGTTTTTTTCGAAAGCTCTTGCCTTACCTGGTGCGGCGTCCGCAGTTTCTTACTACGATCTTATTTGTCTTCCTTCTCAGTGACCAGTACTGACGACACGCCTTGGCCTACGGTGCCCAACTGATCAGTGTACACTGCGAGGGTAGTGAAGTTATGAGGTCCGTCGACCACAGACCAAGGTGTTGAAGACCCTCTCGGTTCTGGTTACATTTTGCCCATATATCGCACGACAGATGAAACTAAATCTCAGCACTGGAAACGCTCACTGGCATTTAGATCTGATACCTATAGCTATCACAGCAACCACACTGCCCGTCGGGATCAGCCTGTGACGCGCGCAGATGGCAGAGGATGGCACAATTCGCCGGCGTTGAAAATTAGCCTTACGCGTTGAAATGCAAGGGAGAGCTGGTTCCGGCGTTCAACTCTCCTTTATGTAACCCAAAGTCAGCACCATCGCACTGCGCTAGGTGGGTTCCCACACGAGCTAGTTGTTGGACCTACAAGGATCCATATCTACACAAGACCCTTTCGCCCTGAACGTTATTCTACAGTACGAGCTGGTCTTAAGTCGCCTACAGACACTGGTGTCCTTAGCTGGCCCATGGGTCATGGTAGATGAGTCTTTCCATCATTAAGTACTCACATCAACAAAATGATATGATACATATCTCTGGATTCCCTCAGCGGCCTCACGACCCAACCGGAGAAAATGAGACCAGAGTTCTCATTGAAATGACAGTAGACAATAAAATTAATCAAAGATGTGGGTAACTTCAAAGAGAAGCGTTAGTGCCGCCGTGCCAGCGACGACCATGACGGGGGGACGCGTACTAGTACTGTATACTAAGGCCTGCGTGAATGTACGTACGTAGTGACGGGGGATCAGAACGGGAGCAGCGACGAGCAAAGCTTGTGAAAGTGGGCGGGCGTGGGTATCGGTGGATGGTATGAACGTCAAAAAGATGCAGATGCAGCATGGTCGTTTCGTTGGTTAAGAAGGCGGGAACACTTAGTTGCCGCAAACGTCGAGGTTGTGGTATTTGCCGAAGTTGGCGGCGATGGGGTCGATACCGAGGACCCAACCGTTGAAGGTCTGCTGGAGGCTAAGGAAAAGTATGCGTGTCAGAAGAGAGGCAAGTGTGATGGAAGAGACGGTACGTACTAGTCCAAGTTGTTCTGGCATCTGCAGCAAGAAGAGTGAGCAGCCGCAGTAGCCGCACCCTGTACGAACATTATCAGCACAACCACAGAGTCATCAAAACGAAAACCAACGTACGACAGTGAGACCAATACTCCATCCGTTGTAGTTACCAAGGGTCTTGACAACATTGTTTCCGTTGCCCTGGAGAGTGGAAGCGAAGAACTGAACACCAGTGCGGATGTTGTAGTCGGGGTCTTGGCAGTTTCCACCGGGCGCACCACCGCACTTGTCCTTCGTGATCTGCATGAGACCCTGCTCTCCAGCCCCACCGACAGCGTTAGGGTTGCAGCCGGACTCCTGCATAGCAATGGACGCGATCAGGATCGGGGGAACTGGAATGTCATTTGTGAGTACTCTGGTCGCATCTATCGAGAAATATTACTCACGTCCTTGCTGGTTGGCGTACTGCTCGAAGGTGGCCAAGAAGGGCTTGCACGAAGCGAAGGGGCTGTTCGGTTCGTTGACGGCATCAGAGAGCGACACAGTGATCAAATCCTGCGGGGTGACGTTGGGCGGGTTCCATCCTCCAGCGTCGTTGATACCGCAGTTCAACCAGTCGATGCTACCGTTAGGACCGTTCTCAGCAGACGATTTCTCTGCGCCAAAACGTCAAAACACAGCATCACGGATCAGAGATGTGAGTAGACGCACTTTGAGCATCGCTTGCACCGCACTGGGCGGACACTACCGAGATCAGACCACTGACTGAGGGAGCAGACGTAGCGACGGGGGCAGCCTTGCTAGATGTCGGTGCAGGTGCNTGGTAGTCTCAGGTGCTTTGGACTCAG
>SGPM01000250.1:0-41374 GCA_004802725.1 Antrodiella citrinella
ACTTCAAGAAGCACATGGTGCGTCTCGAGTGCCGCAGCGGACAAGTTTGCATCTGGGTTATAGATGTTTGGTCAGTACACCGCTCTCTCGAGTTCCGAACATTCATCAGGACCACCTACCCTTGGATCATCCTTATCTACATCCCAGGCGGATGCACAGGTCTATATCAGGTGTGCGATGTCGCTATACAACGCCCTTTGAAACTTGCCATCCGTTGTTCTGCCCACCACCATCTTGTTGAGGAGACTCTCCGGCAGCTTTCCAGCGGCGTCGAAGGAACGAAAGTCCTACTTGATAAGACAATTGGCGTCTTTCGTGATCGCTCCATTGTATGGCTCGTCAATGGATATGATGCTGTTAATGACCCAGAGTTCGTTGTTCAGGTGAGTGAACTTGACCTCTTTAGATGGGCACTGATGAACTTACAATGTCCTTTGGTGCCGTCGCAGGGATGGGGGATGTGTAAAGCAGGTTCCTCGGGCTACAACCTCTCGTACGCAAGCCTCATCAGTTTCGAGGCTCGTCAAGAGCTCAACCATCTTGCGACCACGGACCCCGAATTTTTCAAAGAGATAACCCAGAATGCCGACGGTGAAGAGCTGCCTGACACGGAGCTTCATTTGCCTGAGGATGATTTCGACGAGGATGATGCTGAGGATGTGGATTCAGCTACGAAGATCAAGGACGTCATCAACGACATCCTCGACCCGTCTCGTCCGACTACACACCGCTTCAACGTTGGAAATCAGCTGGATTCGGACGATGAAGATGGGATAGAGGGCTTTGGCGCAGGTGATAGCGACTCGGATGCTGATTACGAGCCCGCTGCCATAGTGGCCGAAGAGTTTGTGGTGGCAGTAGATGATCACTCGGTTGCTGAAGGTTTGCTGGGACGCGGAAAACGAGTTCGGAAAGCAAGCCGTCGCTATCTCAGTGCTGACTGGTGCCGATACGATGACAACGACGAGTAGGGGTCGGAGAGCCTTGTAGGGACGAAATGAATGTATGTATTGCGTAGATAAACGAGTAGATAGCGCCGCAGGCCTCGAAAACGAGCAGGAAAGTGAGATCTGAAAATGCGTTTGTCACAAGCGGCAGATTGCCTTGTTACGCTGTGACACGTACCATATAGCGGCAACGGCAGGGGGTCCGTTACGCGTTATGTGCCGCTACGGTCGAAAGAGTACAGTAGTCTCAGGCTGTCCGGTGAGATCCCACGCAAATGGAACATAGACAATCTCATACCCAGGTGGGGCGACAAGGTGTACTCCGGGAGGAATATAAGGCCGCGGAGCGGGACAGGCATGAGCGCGAGACTCCGACGTTGTCGCCTGTGGGATGAAATTCGGGAAAGCCTGGGATTGATAACGAGTATCAATATCCTGCACAGTATAGGATGTCGATGTGTTGTGATTCGTTACAGCAGACAGTGAGGTCTGTGGTTGGACCCGCACTGGAGGGATACGAGGATAGAGCCTGTCTTCAACGCTGAGGCGCTGCTGAGGCTGACGAGGGCCATAGGACAACATGGGATTGGTCGGGGTACCGCAGCGGGAACGCTCACTGGAAAGTTCGGGAAGCTCTGTGAAGCCAGCCAGGGGACTGCACGGCGAAGGATAGAACTCATTCGAGCTGAGGATTCCAGGAGAGCTGTTCTTGTCATTTTTCGGTGCGTCGGATATGACATCCGAGTCGCCGTTGTTGTCGTGGATCCCTTCCACATAACCATGTGGATGCTCGTCCGTGCATTGCCGCGGTAATACCGACTCTAATGTCATCCTCACAACGAGCGAAGACACGTGGGTCGTTGATTTAGTTTCCATGTAGGCAAGTAGAACGTTGCAACTTGGGTCTGGGGAGACTAGTATCTTGAATGAAGTAGACGAGTCATCAGTATTTAAGATCCAAGATCGAAGTCGAAGTCGACATGGGAATAAAATACTCACCGATGTGCTTTTAGATGGTGCTCAGACTTGCAGTATTTCATTTTGTGCCCAAGATATATTGGAATTCGACGACAAAGCAAACATGCTAGCTTTGTGAGGTGCATTGACCAAGGCTGCGTGGCGGTCAAAGCAAGATCAAAGAGATCGCCGTGCCACACTGATCATGTCAATCCTGCATCAGCGCTTTGAAAGTTGAACTGTACGAGCTTATCATTCACTGACTTATGAGAAAGTTAGTAGAAGCACGTATTTGTCGTACGTAGCAAGCTCAAGTTGAAAGTTTGACTCAGATGACTGCAGAATTTGACTCGGACGGCAGGGCTGAGCCTCAGCTAATAGCTATAGGCGCGTCTGCGCTCGGGTCGCAACGGGCCGAAGGACGATTGGAGGAGAGCGCTGGAGCAAACAAGTCTGACTTGACTACCGGAAAGGTCATGCATACGCTGAGCACACGAAAATCAAAAAGTCTAATGTCATTGAGAAGTTCATCTGCCTGCCTACAACGAGTACTGACTTCCTCGCACCCTCTCCCGCGTCGGAGTTAGCCCGAACCGACATACTACTGTACAATCTCTCTCCGGACAACAGCTTTGCATACCTACCTTCAAACTATTTGATACAATAATGATACAAAGAAAACAGACAATAGATAGGTTGTGCGTGCAAACACCGGACCAACGCTTTTCAACGTCTTTTTTTGAAGGTTACGGCGGATCGATTGCACGTTCGAAATTCGTGGGGGGTCATAGCAATTTTACTTCGCATACACGAAGGCCCCTGCAAAGAGAACAATGATTTAGGAATGATGGATGTTGTTCTCGAACAATATAAACTGACCATATGGGCATTGACGTCTCAGACGAGACCTTCCTTCACAACCTCGCACCCCCAAATGCCCCCCGCCCACCCGCACCCGCAACCTGAGGCCCTTCGTATCCCTCGTTGAACTTGTCAAAATCCAGGTCCGAGTCGCTCATGAAGTCCGAGTACGAGTCACTAATGCCGTACCTCTTGCACATCTTGTTGATACACTCCTCGACCTCCGGCTCGACGTCCGACTCTTCAGCGATGTCCTCGTCGGTACCATAGTGCGTAGACTGTGGCGTGGGATAACGAGCATCCAAGGAAGTAGGGATGGCAGCATGGTGCGACTGAGAACGAGCAGCGCGTAGGTATGTCCCGTTGAGGGCTTCATCGATACGGCGGAACAAGTCGGCTGTGGAATTGGATGGATGGGTGACACGGTTCGTCGCAGGGGAAGTGGAGGAAGACGGCGGCTGCATTGGGGTAGAGGTGGTCCTCGTGGTGGCAGGTAGTCGGGAAGCTAAGGGAGGATGCATTGAAATAGAGGCATTCCTTGAAGTGGCAGGTAGCCGGGAGGGCGGGGGTGGCTGCATCGGGATGGAGATGGTCCTCGTAGTAGCAGGTCGTCGCGTGACAGGTAGTCGACGGATGTGTGATGCTGAAAGCGGCTGCATTGGGATGGAGCGGGTCCTCGTATAAACAGGTAGTTTGGATGGTGAAGGAGGATGCATTGGGATAGAGGTATTTCTTGCAGCGGCAGGTACTCGGGAGGGTGGTGTTAGCTGTATCGGGACGGAAGTGGTCCTTGGGGTAGTGGATAGTCGCGCGAAAGACGACCGACGAGCGGTGATGGAGGCTGAAGGTGAACGCATTGGGATGACGGTGGCATGAGTAGCAGCAGATACTCTCGCGAGGGATGGCATAACACGTCGAACGGGGATGGGGAATTGGACAGGGGAGCGGTCTTCAGAGTCACTAGTGATGATGCTGCCCGTGACTTGAAGATCGGCGGACACTGCAACACTACCACCAACATCTGCCGCGTCCTCTACTTCACCAGATCCAACAACACTTGAGTCAGATGATGCGTCTGAGAACACCATCGAGCCCTCGCTGGGACTACCTCGCCCGTCCATTTCCATCTGCGCCTTCACGACTTCGATGTCGACGTCGCGAAATACGTTGTCATGAGTGAGAGCTTTCGCCTTGCACTGATAGCGTAGCTTGGCGTCCAGCGGTAGTCGAGCCCATCCCTTCAGCGTAGTAGCGAAGAAGCGTATCTTGGCACCGACAGAATCTCCTAGGATGGAGGCGGAGCCTTCGTACCAAAGGGCGAAACCCTCAGGATGCTCGATCATGATGGACACGTGGTCGAGTTAATGGTGAATGAGTGAAGGAACTGAAGCAAATGATGATGTGAAATAGGAAAAGTCGGAAGAATGAAAGGCGTGGAAGAGGTGGCCAGGAGCTGAACGTGAATCCAGGACCCCAAAGCGGACTTTCGGCTAAGACAATGGCCACCAGCCACGCGGGCGCTACTTCAAGGTGCGGATGGCCCTCAGCCATCTCACCGTTCACCGACGATGTCGATGAGGGTGACGAAGACAAACGCAAGATCTGTTGAGTACTCGATTTTCTTCCCAGTGTATTCTCAAGCGCCAATTTGAGCGTTGTCTTCGCAGGAAACTACGTCGGGTTGACGTCCTGGCGAATCGCGTAAACCTGATCTCACAGAAATTTTGCACTGTGACAGACGTTATCAGCAGACGACTTCTAGATCTACGAATGCAACCTTCTCACTTGTATTCTTGGTCTCCGAACGTTGAGTCGATGGTCTGTGGCCGTTGGGTATCCGATGCTCATGTGCCTTTAGACATGGCTCAAACCCGAGACAAGGTAAGAATGTCTGTCATATACCGTAAATGCACGATTTTGAATGATTTCTGGCGCAGGTTGTCTAAAATAGCATTGTCGGTACAAACGCTATTTTGTGCCACTTTGCGATTTCAGACGTCCGAATATTACTGCCAACAACATCTTTGTGAATAATCCAGTGCGTTAGCTAAAGTTGTAACAGATGTGTAACGCATTGACGTACACCATCGATCATCACTCACAGTTTTTCGACCCACTATCTTCTCGCTGTGGCCACAGTTTGGATACGTGCCGTATGGTACGATATATAGGCGCCCATGTTTCTAACGCGTCACAGAGTCATTTCGTATCTTCGGAAGTGGACACATCGACAGGCGGGAAATCGAACGAAAAGCCTGGTCATTTAAGAGACATAGTACGACGCACTTTGAGGTGATTTGAGTGCTGCCCTAAGATAGAAGATCACTGAAGATCATGTTCTTTGGTTTCGTCGTTTGCTGACAGAACTCCGAAGATTAAAAGCATTGGAAGATGGGATAGTTTTTATGTTTCGATTGGATTTGGGTGTTGCTTAGATGGATAACAGGGTACGGAGGCCTAGGTTGGCACTGGGAAAGTAAAAGTCAAAGCGTCGAAACGATGCGACAAGAGCCACAGGTGCCAGGAGGGACCTCGGACACTCTGTTGCCATCCGACACTACTGAAACTTGCTTTTCGGAGCCGTGGTAGCGTTCGCAAAGTCGTTGGATGAATACATCGACTGAGGAATGTTTCAACCGATGTTACTGAATGAGTTCGAGATTGCGTCGCAGGTCGAAGGAGCTTGAAGGACCAATGAAGGTTCAAAGTTCAAACTTGTACAGAAATTAGGCGCGGCGTTGAGTGCCTGTAAAGGAGATGCTGTTATCATAAGCCCGTGACTCAACCGGCACGTTTCCTCTCGGAATCGTTGCCACTGCTGTACTACTCCTAGACTAGGCTCTGATCTGAAGGTGATATTACTCGAGAGCACCGCAGAGTCACGACTCGGAACACGTTTTAAACGCGGCCGTGATGCGGACAGGAACTCCAGCAAAAGCGTTTCCGGAGATGATACTGGTCCTGGTCCTGTTGCCGCAGAAACAGCCAACAACAACATTCGGGTTGATAAAAACACCGTAGGACTAGAGTGAGTATAATATATGCTTTGTTAGCTCACGACGCTCACTCACCTTCAATAATGGTACAGCTTCTCTACAGCATTATCTGCTCTAGAGCATGTACTCGACGTTCTACAGCGGTCCAAGATTGCCCCACCAAAGGCAGACAGCTGGGCCCTTCTCTGGAGCCGCTACAAGTCCTTGGCAGATGAATATGACGATGATCTCGTGAAGAGATATCGGGAGGACATGGAGACGTCCAGTATATTTGTAAGACTTCGACCACGTCGTCGTCATCGTCGTCGTCGTCAAGAGCGCTCACTCTTGCATTTACAGGCTGGTCTCTTCTCTGTTGTCGTGGCCACCGTAGCGAGCATGACGCTCCCAACTCTCAGCGCCGATCCCAACCTCAAGACACAGATCGTCCTGCAGGCTATCCTGCTCTCCCTCAATCACACTGCTGGAAATCCTGCCGAGATCGCCACCTCTGTCAGGTGGAACGGCCCCAGCATTTCCGACCTCTGGGTGCAGTCACTCCTCTATGCTGGCCTCACGTGCAGTCTCTTTGGCCGCTCTCGGTTCCGTCATGGGTAGGCAATGGCTTGGCAAGTACAGCAGTATCGGGGAGCACGGCACGCTCGAGGACCGCTGCAGGGAAAGGCAACGGAAGTTCGATGCGTTGAAGACGTGGCACTTCTTTAGTGTCCTCGAGGCCATCCCCATCCTTCTCCAGGCGTCCCTCCTCCTATTCGGTTTGGGGTTGAGCGCATACATGTGGAGTCAAACCGCCGTTGTCGCCGCCATCCTCATCGCGATGAACGGTGTTGGTGCTTTTGTCTATTTCTGGTTCATCAAATCGTCGGCGCAACATCCAGACTGTCCCTTCTACAGTCCGCTATCCGTCAGGTTACGCTCCACGGTCCAGTCAGTCGCTATCCTATGGGGAAAGAGAGCTTTGTACTGGGAGCGGCTTCGTAAAGCTGTGTCCTCCGTCACATTAGTATTTGTTGCCTTTCTGAATGCATATATCTGGATTTCTTTAGTTGCAGGATCTGTAGCTCTGTCCTCCTGGATGCGTTCATTCATGTGTGGGGCGGTGGCAGATGAAGACGCTCTACCGCTTCGCACTACACCTCGTCCTACCCCCATGCAAAAGCTTCGAACAATCCTTGGAGCGGTACCGCAGCTGCTCCAAACCTGCTCTTCTCGCATCCTGGGTCTACTGTGTCATTTACTTACGTCCTCTCATACTATCGCCCAAAAGCTTCCGACGATCATGATCATCAAAATCGTACAACAGTCGCTCCAAACTTCCTCTTCCCGCATCCTGGATGCAATCCGTTGGGTGCCTGTTTCCGATGATCCAGTGTCCAGCGACAATGCTATCACTGTAGCGGCGGCTGCATGGCTCTGGGAGACGTCGACCGATCCGATTACACGCGACGATACGATGCAGCTCGTGCCGGAGATGCCTAGTGGCATGTTCGCGAATCGATTCTCCCTCCGCTATTTGGATTTCCTCCTGGACCGGATGGTGGAGTGCGTTGATCGTGGTGATGGTATACATGGGGTCAAGTTCATGTCGTTTGGACGTGCGTACCTCGTATTGCATGTTGAACTGCTGGCCTTCCGAGATCCTCACCATGACATCAATGTATGGGCCAAACAGACGGATCGTTGCTCCAAAGTGAAACACCTTAAGGTCGTGATGTTGCCTTTCCTGCACGCCTCCACTGATTCCGGGGAGGATCCCAACCTTCTTCGCCTCCTGCATATCACTTTGAACAACTTCTACTTGTATGCGAAACACTTCGACGTCTCACACCCACTCGAAGTATTCTCTATCAATGCTTACGATGCACGAGCACAGTCCACGTCAAACTTATACATCACAACTCTCCTCTACCTGGGTCATCTTCGTGCAGATAACTACATAAAAATGGATCATGACGACCTGGAATGGCTCTCGTACGTGGTCGCACACTGTGGGCACATCTCCGAGCGAGACCGCGACCATGATCCGAGTCGGCTCCTGTTGGTGGCATTGGCGATGGTGCTGGGATATGACCATCTAGCTATCACTGCAGATATACAGAGGTCCGTGCCATGTTTTTCCCGTCCATGTACTTGGACGCTGAACCATTCTGGACTACTATAGCTCGGTTGAGGCGGCGAGGTATATAATGTCATGCGTGGAGAATGATGGAGGGTCTCGTTACTTTGGGAATTGGAATCAAGGCGCGGAATTATCCGACCAAACAGTTGCTTGACAGATTGGACGGGGTTCTCGTAATCGTTAGGAGTGCGGTAGATCCAGATTCGCTGAGGCGCGAAAGAGACAGTCTGGGATGGGGTACAGTCTCCGATCTTGCTAGACATTGGATAGGAGATGCCCTTTCGCACCAACCGGACAACGAGTTGTGGAAACACCCAGTTTTTTCCCGAATTCTGGAGCTGAATGTCACCGTCCTCAGTCCTGTACTCATTGGCATAGACAACTTACCCATGCCTACGCATTCTTGCCGCCTCCTACCGACCACCGACTCGTTCCTGTGGTTATCAACATATCTCGAGGCTCTTGCGGTTACGGTCGGTTCGAACTCTGTGATGGATACGAGCGAACAAGCGTCAGACCTGTGGAACACCATCGCCAATGTTTTCTTGCTCATGTCTTCAAGTTCTTTCTCATCCGATCGGGCTCGCGTTATAGTGGATGGTCACTCCGCGCTCATCAACACTATCAGGTGGGCAATGTCAGTCGTGACGACTCAGGATTGGGAGCGGGAGGTTGACGTATCACGACTGTACCGACTGCAATGTGCTACACTCTGTCTCCTTCATTCTCCGATCCTCGCATCATTGATCTCTACCGAACATCCACAAGACAACCTTCTGCGCAACGACATCCTTGATCTCCTCAAGCACCTTTCCACTGGCAACCAGAAAGCTTACCAGTATCCCCAACATGTTTCTGATCAACTTTCCTGGCAAGATCATCCTGACGTTGCTTGCGTCAGAACGGCCGTGGATGTCATCCGCGGGCTTGTTCGGTTCCAAGACGGGCGGAGGCTGAATGACTCGCAGGCCGATGAGGAGTGGTCGGCCAATCCAGCCAGCGATCTCTTTCTTCGCGTATGGATTCAGATCATCTATGGCTGGTTATCCAACTGGAATATTTATGGGCCAGAACTCCCGCCAGAGATGATATACCTCTTCTCGACCAATCTGTTGCTGCGCTGCACGATGTTGCGCCAGCCAACGGAGTCATGGTTGAATGGCCGCTCTGCCATTTCCAGACACGCGGTCGCCACGGTCGCAAGCGCTGCGGCTTGGAGTGGATGGGACGCTTGGGAGAAATCAACAGATCGCAGTGTCGAGAAACGGACGACGCTCATTGGGCGTACCGTACAGGTCCTGAATAGCATGCCCGAGACCGGATGGAAAGATGCCTTCTCGTGGCTGAGACGTCGTGTACACTGGTATATCGGTCTAAATAGACCTCCAGTTCAGTTTCATTTTCATTTTCAACTCCGTTCCTGTTCTCGTTCTCTCGTTTGCTCCTTCTTGACTCCTCTCTCCCCGCTCTCATACTACTTTCTTGCTACAATAAGTTACCATTTCCGCGTTCCACGCATTCTTAATTTTGGTTCTTTCCCGCCTAATCTCAGTCCATACCACATCCCCCTCGTTGTTCACTGCCCCCATGCTCTGTTACTGTAGATTGCGTTGTAGTTTTGTCTACCATAGGGCCCGGCCCTGCACGACAATAAATGATGAAGACAAAAAAGAAATCTCGTGGCAAACCACGGTGGGAGAGCAACTTTTTCGAGTTAGCTACTGTATAGAACGCGCAAATACTAAAGAGTCGATGGATTTGCACGCCTAAACTTTGGAAATAAACCTCAGGTGCTCGCGCCGCTTGGTCACCACTCACGAGTTTCGCACATTCGCGAACTATCTCGTGCCCAGCGTTCGTTGATCCTAGCGGTGTACCTTGCACTTCAGAGTTTGAACCTCAAGTATAGACACCATTTAGTACTTGAGATTGCTTCCACAGACGAGAGCTGCTGATGAGCGAGTACAGGTGAGAATGATGCGGAATGCATTAGCTAGTACAATTGTATATACAGGGACTAGGTGTTCAACGATGCGCTGCGCGCAGAGACCGAACGCGAGTCAATCGAATCCGAATCAATGAGGAAAGACGGAGGTGGTGGAGCGTAAAGAATGAGTAAAGAATGAAAGGATGAGTGGGATTAAAGAAAGTAACTTTAACATGACAAAATACCAACGATCATGTCTTCCTGACAATCATCTCTGCAAACTCTTCGGCAGGTACACTGTGCTCCGACAAAACAGCACCCGCGCTATCCCTCTCCTGTAGCACGAAGGTTTTCCCATTGATTAGTGATTCCACTGCATCGGCAACATAGCGTTGGACCACGCGGTCACGGTGGCGTACATTGACCGTGCACCCTACGTAGCTATTCAATCTTGAAGTTGCAGGGATAGGCCTATGTGCGGACTGAATATGGCCTGATTTGACGAGCTGTTCATTTCTAGAGCGAACACTGAGAGAAGGGTTGGAGTAACAAAAGAAGAATACTCACGTCAACGTACGGGCACGTGCCCTCCAAGCGTCGGTATATCCCACCATCTCGACATCCATAATGCAGTGCAACGCACAAAAGCCCGCACAAGTTATCATGAGCCATCTATCAAAGTAAGGTAAGTGGAAAACATAACGGATAGTCATCAAATGCTACGAACTGCTCCGGGGACCTTCTTTCTGGTGGCCCTGCATGCTTGACAATGTTGTCACATCTGCGCCAGAACTCTGCAGTGGACTGTCCGGGATGAGGTTGCAGGGGGATGACTCCGTCGTCTATACCGGACTCAAAGCGTGCTTTGATACCGTTATGCAGAGCTGGAAGGTCTCGTTTCGAGACGTTTATATTGACCCAAGAGCGTGCGACTTCGAGGAGAGTATCCCAGTCGGCATATCTCTGTATCATTGTGGCGAGAAATGGGTCTCTCTCTGGACAAGTGGAATCGCGACCGTTTCGGCGACTCATAGTAAGGTGTGATGTAGGGGTAAGGATGAGTGGGACTCTGAGAGTGGCGCCTGACAACCCTGCGAGCTTAGATGCCTCGGGACATACTAGCGTTAGAATTCGGGTAGTCGTGTTGCTGTGACCAGTGCCGTGCCAGCCAAGCCCAAGAGCTGGTTCAGAGTCACGAAGAAAAACAGAACATGGATAAAACATACGTCGTCCTTTTGGATGACATAATTCAAATTGTGATATTGAACGCGGGTTCGGACTCTCTGCCACTTTCCTAAGTTTCCTATGAGACTATGTAAGACTCACTTCGCGGCGACTTTGCAACACCGTTCTTGTCACCACTGTGCATAGTAACCATGACTAGTACATCTTTCGCTGCTCTAGTAGTACTAGATGTCTCGTAACCCCCTTCTCAATAAGATCTCAATATCGGCATCAGCAGCAATGGTATCTTTCAAGTCCCTTCGCTAATTCATCAGTTCAGACCAAAGTCCATAAGTTTTGACCAGTAGTACTCACTGACTAGTACTGACTCAGGCTGCGCATATTCTAAGGGTTCACCCAATTGGCACTGATCGACGCTGCCGCTCTAGTAGCGGGGTCTCTCCTAAGCCCCGGCAAATCACCCCAGGATCCTGCTGGCCAAGGGGGTTGGACGGCTTGATGCTGCAGAAACATGGCACGATTCTGCAGCAGATTTCGTGGAGTAGGTCCAAGTAACCATTGGGAGAAGGCGCCACCCAACTGCACCTCATTGTTTACGATGAGTTCCTCCTCGGGCACCATAAACATGTGAAGGCTTTTCAACACGGATGTGAACATCCCGAGAGGACGTAGGCGATGGCGCAGGGACATCATGTCATTCCACGTGGCCCCCGCTGTGGTGATGTCCACTGAGTGCCAGACCGAGTACTGTTCCCGGTAGTAACCGAGTACTCTCATCTCCTCGCCCAGGCGACGGTAGACTCCACCTGCGACACCATTGGTCAGTGCACTTGAGGCTAAATGTCGAAGGAACTAACTTCTACTACTTCCCCAGCCGTTCGGGGGTAGGTCCTGAATCGGATTTGTGTACAGGTCGTAAGCGATCCCATATACTATAAGCGGGTAGAGGTAGAAATTGGGAGGAGGGAGTATGAACTGTGCATTTCGATAGAGCGCCATATCACCAGGAGAATTGGAGAGCGTCGAGCGCGACTTCAAGAGCAATGTGAGTCGCGCAGCGTGCGGTGACAGTTTTATGGGGTCTGTTTTTATACATGATTCGAACCATAGTACCTTCAACGCAAGTGCCGCTGCGCCACAACACAAACAAGTCACAGCTGAGGCCATGATCAGAACGCGGCCAATTATTCCTACATGGAATACTGATGTTCTGACCATTGCTGACTCGAAACGCTGAGCGCTGAACAACAATGATTATCAGCGAGGGCAGGTAGTCTACCACTGTGTGGCGTAACCGTGACGCTGAATTTGAGAAGAAGATGTCAGATGATAATAGTACCGAGTCCACCGAATTCTATTCTTACGATGTATATGCGCCGCCTTGATCATGACACCAGTATCTAGAGCATCACTGCTAAATCCAGAGACTATCAAGCGATTCGAGGCCGGTACTGTGGGCTCCGAGTCTGCAGGCGTAACTGCTTCCTCATGTTAATAAGTGGCCGTGTGATGATGCGTTGTTCAAGCATTGTTTCCAAATACAAGGTCATTATTAGAACCCACTGCAAATGCCAGCATACCAGTACTGATTAATGATATTATGTTACAGCTTTGAGGAGAACAATATGAGTGCCATATATGAAGCTCCTTGCATCATCGTGGCGTTTAAAGCGACATTCCGAGACTCGGGCCTGCCGGACGCCAGCTATAATAGACGCCTAATAATCGAATAAAAGTTAAAACACTAAAGCTCGCCGGGTTGTCAGGCGCCACTCTCAGAGTCCCACTCATCCTTACCCCTACATCACACCTTACTATGAGTCGCCGAAACGGTCGCGATTCCACTTGTCCAGAGAGAGACCCATTTCTCGCCACAATGATACAGAGATATGCCGACTGGGATACTCTCACCGAAGTCGCACGCTCTTGGGTCAATATAAACGTCTCGAAACGAGACCTTCCAGCTCTGCATAACGGTATCAAAGCACGCTTTGAGTCCGGTATAGACGACGGAGTCATCCCCCTGCAACCTCATCCCGGACAGTCCACTGCAGAGTTCTGGCGCAGATGCGACAACATTGTCAAGCATGCAGGGCCACCAGAAAGAAGGTCCCCGGAGCAGTTCGTAGCATTTGATGGCTTTTCGTTATGTTTTCCACTTACCTTACTTTGATAGATGGGTCATGATAACTTGTGCGGGCCTTTTTGCGTTGCAGTGCATTATGGATGTCGAGATGACAGGATATACCGACGCTTGGAGGGCACGTGCCCGTACGTTGACGTGAGTATTCTTCTTTTGTCACCCCAACCCTTCTCTCAGTGTTCGCTCTAGAAATGAACAGCTCGTCAAATCAGGCCATATTCAGTCCGCACATAGGCTTATCCCTGCAACTTCAAGATTGAATAGCTACGTAGGGTGCACGGTCAATGTACGCCACCGTGACCGCGTGGTCCAACGCTATGTTGCCGATGCAGTGGAATCACTAATCAATGGGAAAACCTTCGTGCTACAGGAGAGGGATAGCGCGGGTGCTGTTTTGTCGGAGTACAGTGTACCTGCCGAAGAGTTTGCGGAGATGATTGTCAGGAAGACATGATCGTTGGTATTTTGTCATCATGTTAAAGTTACTTTCTTTAATCCCACTCATCCTTTCATTCTTTACGCTCCACCACCTCCGTCTTTCCTCATTGATTCGGATTCGATTGACTCGCGTTCGGTCTCTGCGCGCAGCGCATCGTTGAACACCTAGTCCCTGTATATACAATTGTACTAGCTAATGCATTCCGCATCATTCTCACCTGTATTCGCTCATCAGCAGCTCTTGCTTGCAAGCTTGCAGCTCTCGTCTGTGGAAGCAATCTCAAGTACTAAGTGGTGCCTATACTTGAGGTTAAAGTTGTTCAGACTCTGAAGTGGTGGCGCTTACTGTAACAAGACGAGTCACGGTGCCGCCCCTGCACGATGTCGGAGGGTACACCGCTAGGATCAACGAACGCTGGGCACGAGATAGTTCGCGAATGTGCGAAACTCGTTGAGTGGTGACCAAGCGGCGCGAGCACCTGAGGTTTCTTTCCAAAGTTTAGGCGTGCAAATCCATCGACTCTTTAGTATTTGCGCGTTCTATACGGTAGCTAACTCGAAAAAGTTGCTGCATGATCTGTTTCAAACAACTCGACTGCGTTCATAGCGACATAATATAAGCACATAGGGTGTGATCACCACGGTGGCAAAGTACACCGTCACAGGAGCTTTCACTTCCGAATTTCTCGTCGTCTTGGACCCTTGATCGAAGCTTGATCGACAATGACTGAGCAGAAACCCTCCCTCTGAGCCACGTTGTCTGTAGTGTTCGCCGTTTGTCCGAGGCCTATGCTGCCACTGCTGGCGATGACACCCACAATCGATGCGACGTGACCTCCGGGCTCGTTTGGCTGGTCGGGAGTCGAAGAAACCACGGTGGGGCTCGAAGTCGAAACTGAGTGAGTGGTCCGTATCGCGGCAGCAGAGTACCACCGGGCAAGATAGAGGGATGTGGAGATGAAAAGATGGGTCTGTAGGGAATGGAGACAAATGAGTCTCAAACGAACTGCACGTCACCTAAAACCCAAAACACGAATAACTCACTATCACTCACGGTGTCTCCCGTCCTGTCCTCTTACCTTCTATGTCTTGAGGAATGCCCGCCATCGATATCGTTGATGAAAACTCGCCTCGGATACGCAAACATGAAGTATGACACAAATTTGGTGAGCCCCAATGTGAATGGAGAGGAACAAACCGAATTGATTCAGGAAGTACTTACAACAAGCCCATATGCGGATTACATGCGAAAGCTTAATCAGACAAACAAAGTTATCGCAGGACAAGGGAAGGTAGAGGAAAAGTCAAGCAGAAACGCGTTGCCAGAAACATCGTTTCTGGCGCGAGACAACTGCGTTTCTGGCCGTTTCTGCTCGTTTCTGGAAACGGCGAGAAACCAGACACCAGGACCCCGGAACTGAAACCGCGACAGAAACGATACCAGAAACGACCCCCCATGAAGGTAGAAGAAAGGTCAAATACACGAACACCTAGTCATGAGGAGCTCTGGCGTTGCCAAGGGCAGCCTCTTTACCGCCTGCTTCCCGCAGCTCTCCCTTCTCGTGCATATCTGGCTTCTTCAAGGCTTTTCCAGCAACCTGTGGGCGTGTGTGAGTTCTACCGATGGAACCGGCGGGGGTCAATACACACCTTCTGCGTCTTTCCAATCACTTTGTCCATCACTGAGGCATGACCTTCAGGGAGGTCACTGTTTCCACCAACGGCTACTCCACCTGAGATCACGTCAGAACGGCATACGAATGAGGGAAGCGACATCCTACTCACCTTGAGAGGTGGACTGAACGCCCAGGGGACGCTCTTCACGGGGCGCGTCATGCGTCGAAGCGGGTGGGGTCCCGGTGCCTCCATGGCGGAAACTGGGATCCTCCTCGCCGAGACTTGAGCTAGGTATGGTGGAGTATTGTCCGCCAGCCACGACGTTGCCGGTGTCCGTCCCTGCGCCAAAGCGCTTCTCGTTGTTGGACTTCCACGTCTGGGAGTCGTTCGTGACGGGGGTATCGTAGGGCGCAGCCTGGCGTTCGCGCCTGGCAGAATTCCACTATCGCGGTGGACGTGATGAGATGGTGGTGGTTGGGTGGTGAAGGTGCTAGAGTCGACGCCGGACATGGGTTGGTATGGGTTGTATGATTTGGTACAATGTGGTATGAAAGGTAAGAAGTGAAGTAGATATGCTCACAAGTCAGTGTTTTATATACCATTTTTTTGTTGGACACTTTGTGGTTCCGTGATGGAGTACGTTGCAGAGCGGAACGCCCAAATAATTACTAATTTTTCAACACTACGACCAAAAACGGAAAACGGAAGTCGCACTGCTACAGTGCTAGCCTCGTGGCACTCAACGCCCGACTTTGCGCTTGGTTTTGCGCTGGCAAAACAGTTGCACGAAAACATGAACAAGATAGCGACAGAGGTGTGTTTGTGTGGGTTATCCACGGTGAAAAATGTTGACGTGATGTTTGCCAGTCAATTGCGATGATAACAAAGCTATGGTCACCCTAGTGCTCGCATAGCTCGATAACCGCAGACGCAGTGAAGATAGTGCTCCGGGAATCGTCGTTCGTCGTGATTGAATACCGCGCAACATGACATGGACCATCATTGTATGTGCAGGAATACAGAAAGCATGAGGTCTTTGATGAGATTGTCAGCAATCTCCAAAGCGGTGAGAATTGTCAAGGTGCGTACGATAGGCATGATATGACTGTGTTCTGTGATTGATGAGCCGAGGTACCTTGTCAGAGCAGGCTTTTGATTCGAAACTCTCTCCCCATAATCGTTTCAAGAGAGCCCGTAATGCGTCAAACGATCCTGCGCTCAGATGATTGACGGATCCAAAGTGGGCTATGGACCTGTTATTTCGTAAGAGGAGGATGAGGATATGAATGATATAGTATTCACACGTGCTCTATTCGTTCTGCATAGCTCGGTCGCCTTTCTTGCGTGTCGGATATCGAAACTGATTCAATAGCGGCAGTGGCACAACAGAAGAATATATACATACGAAGGTTCGGTGTTGACAAGGTAGTAGACGTCCTGGACAAGGCAGATCACGGTGCGATCCTCTTGAAAAGTAGTATCACTCACTTCTTGGGTAATGCACCACAGCCGTCCCGAATTCCTCAGAGAACATAATCACTTTTGATTTCTGCTGGAGTGTCTTTCTGGCGAGGACGCATGTACGTATCTGAGGACCGGTTGTATAACCTCGAACGCTACCATTGGTTCCCCTAACGAAACGGTACCAGAAGAACATAGGTGAGTATCAGCTTGATTCGGAAATGAAGCGAGAAGTCTCACTATTGCTCTCGTGTCCACCATATCGCAGGCGGAGCACAACGGTCGCGTGCTCTGGGCGAACAAGTGGGTCTACAGCAAAGCGGACCACACGACAATCCTATGCCAAGGAGAATATCCTCTTTGTCGTTGTAGCGACAAAAAGACAATGCGGGCGAGCGCCGCGCACATTTATCGTGCTATGGCCGTCCGAAATCAGATGCGCGGCCAATCAGCTTGGGGCGGAGGACGATAATACAGAGGACAAGGGAGCGTTCACGGTCCACGGGCACTCGAGTGACACGCACGTGAGGTTGTCACGTCCCCGTTTACGCGACGCGACGTTTTGTTGACAATGAGAGGACCTCAGTTTTGTGCCGATATAAGCGCCGTGGCCACCGATCATTTAAGGGACTGGCTCGACGCGTCTCTCTTCCTTTCACCTACCACGACAATCCTCCCTTTGTCCTTTCACAAAGTGACAAAAGAGATTCATTCATATTACACCCCTCTCTCCATCACAATGACTATCAATCCTTCCTCTTCTTTCGAGGACGCGCTTGCCCACCAGCATCCCATCACCGCTCCCCCCGAAACGCGCTCTCAGCTCAGACTTTCAGCTTCGACGCTCGATAAATCTGAAGCACGTGGAGCCGCTATAGTTGCAGCAGACGAAAAACAGTACCGCGACGATGACAGCAACGGCGGCAACAGCAGCGACGGCGGCAACAGCAGCGACGACGCCGAGGCAGGTAGCGACGAGCACGCCGATTCGGCCATATCTTCCGACGTCAGCAAGAGCAGGTACATCGGGGACTCCGAAGACAGTGAAGACGACGAAGATTATCAATACTCCTCTCCCTCTTCTAGCGAGTCGGACTCCGAGTCCACAGATGAAGGCACTGGTTCGGAGGTGTCTGCATACGCCTCTGAAATCGATGAAGTCCAGTTGTCGGCGTATCGTCGTCACATGATGGAAGAAGCTACTGGCGTCCAGTTGCCTCCCCTTTCCCCGCTCCTCCCCATGCATACCCTCTCTGATACCGTGCTCCAGTCCTCTCCCATTGACACTCCTTTTGTGTTCACCTTCACGGCCCCACTCCCTCTGTCCGCATTGCTGGGTCAGGCGCGCTCTCCGGGTACCACTACACGATACCTATTCCATTCCTCTCCCGTGAGCCGTCCTCCAGTGCTTCGTCCTGCATTCTTCAGCAGCGATGAAGAATCCACCACGGGCTCGGACGTATCTGAGCACGCGGACGAGGTGTACCATACCATCCCCTCGACTTCCATCATGGACCCAGCTTCTCTCGCGGACGCATTTCTTCTGCTCAACTTGAGCTGCCCGGCGGCTCAAAATGGCCATGAGATGTCTAACAGTGTGCCTCCCACGTCCGTCCCCTCCGACTCGGGCTCTGCATTAGAGGCGGAGCCAAAGGACACGCTTGTGCATGGTGCTACTCGAGTGTCCGATGACATTCGTAACGACGCAATCGACGGCCTCCTCCTCCTGCGTTACTCGTGCCCCATCACTGCGTCTATGGCCATACCTCAGGATGAGAATGAGGAATACGACGATGACTCGACGGATGGAGAAGAAGATGGTTACGCACCTGACGTGGAGGATTGGGAAGACGAGGTTTAGACGGAAGATCGATCGCGCCTCTATGTTCTGATTCTCGAGGTACGATATCTCTTCGTAGTCGCATGGTCGCTCCTCACTCACACTCTGCCTTTGTTCAGTTTCCTCACGCCGCTCAGTGCTCCCTTCATATGTTTACGACTTTCTTTCATTGTCTTCTGATCGCAACTGCTTCCTTCACGTCTTCCTTCTGCATTTTCACACCATATCCCCCATCGCATTATGAACCATGTATCGAATATCGAATCGGTAAGTATCAGTATGTCAAGACCACGTAGTGCTCTATCCAGTCATGTTTTCCATATGTTTCCATTTCTGTTCCCAGTCTCGTTCAAGCTCGTGTCACGGTCTCTGCAATAGCAGCGGCCTCGTATTGGCCTATCGATCCTGTCTCAAAATATATTGTATTGCTCAATAGTGACCCAAATCAACACTAAGCTATTATAAAAAGCTCATGACTCCACAAGATGCTCGATTTGAGAGAACAGGGTTGTCAGAGGACTTCTTGGTAGCCTGTACGAAACAAGTACGAAACGCCTGGCCGAATGGTGCTAGCCTCGTGTTTTATGTAAGCGCCTGCGCGTACACGTCAGCGTTGCGCGCGAGTGTT
This sequence comes from Antrodiella citrinella, assembly GCA_004802725.1. Classification (NCBI taxonomy): domain Eukaryota; kingdom Fungi; phylum Basidiomycota; class Agaricomycetes; order Polyporales; family Steccherinaceae; genus Antrodiella; species Antrodiella citrinella. The sequence goes on from SGPM01000250.1 coordinate 19,120, forward strand.
TATGTCTTTGGACACAGAAAGTTTCAGAAAAGACAAGGACGCAGGTGATTCCTCTCAACCTCTTCAGATCGCGTTAACGTGTTCATTTCTATTCACTAGATGGTGGAAGCCTGAACTACGACTCGCATCGTAGGAGTCTACCAGGCTGACGACGAACCTGGCACCACGGACCAAGATCCAATTTGTGCTCTCAGGGAACATTGGAGAGGTTTTTCAGGAGGAAGGAGGTTGACTCTGTTGAAGAGTCGGCTCATCATAAGCTCGGCTGAAGACATCGAAGCATCATAATACCATCGACGATTGTCAAGCTAAGCAGAACCATTGGTCCATTACAACCCGTAAGCATGAGACGAATGTATATGACCAAGATTACTCACACATTTCGTCGCGTAGTCCTGCTTTCGTGCGTGAAATCTCACTATCTTGTACTGAACATGAACCCAACGTCGCAATGTTGTGTGGGTGACGGGTCAAGTCGAAGGTATCGTCAAGGGTGTCTGATATCTGGAAGGTAGCCAAACACGAAGGAGGTGAGTGGCAGTTTTTCCGACTCAGATGCATGAAAAGCAGAACTCATTACTATCCAAGTGCTCCTCGCTGCTCCGGTGACACCAAGTAGCTTTGGGCTATGTACGTTGTACCTTCCGACACTCGGTCCCATTGTCGTCGCAACGACCAGTCACTAGACATTCACAACAGTTCTGCAGATGCAGTGTTAATGCTATGCGCGGATGGTAGTTTGAAGACAGGAACAACAGTTCGTACGAGTTGCGTCAAGGCTGCATTTGATATAATCCGGTGAGTTTTCTTTGATCTCGATGAACAAGAAAAACGACGAGACTTATCTTTACCATTGCGAATTTGATCTGACAAGTACCAATGTACGACAAGGCCATGGTATTTGATCGTTCAAGTAGATGTTGCTGGCTGTGAACCAAAGCTCGGTCCTTTGGTCTGAGCTTGGATCAATAGTCCGGGCGACCTCCCTTGGGATGGGCTTTACAATTTGTAATGAAAGCAGTTGCAATTGTAAAGATCATCCTTTTTACCTCTTTACTGTTATGTGAGACAACAAAGCAAACTGCTACACGGCGCAGATCACTTTCAAGTTGCCTTTTCGACGCGCTTAGGCCGTGGCTGCTACGCGGAAGCTTGGTCCCTCCGGTTGGTGACATAGGATATGGATAACAAGACACAAAAACCACAGTCCTAGCCCAGTCAATGGCACGTGGTAGGTCACTCCCCCGTTACGCGGTTGGGCACGGGGAGGTTGAACTTTTAGGCGCCAGTGGCCACCAGATACGAAACTGGCCAGTGCGCGGCTCTTTTCTCTTCACCTCTGAACACCATCCTGTTGTTCTTCGCTGAAATTCCCTTGCATCACACATAGTTTTGCGCCCTTTTATTCCCACTACATCATCATCACCATCATGTCTACGACTGGCCAGCAATCTTTGGGCTCCTCCGAGTCCACAGATTCTAGTGGTGCAAAAGTTGAAGGTATTTATCCTGTCAGACTGGCTGTCGATTCAAAATTAGCTAATGTAGATACGACTACTGAAGCACTGCAAGCACCAGCACTCTGCAATGTTGCAATCCATTCTCAAAGACACAAGGCTGAACACGCCGCCGACAATATCGACATCAACAAATTAGGTACCGGTGATGCGACCAATGTCCATGCGATCTGTGTGCGCGATGAAGATAGAGACAATAAAGAGGGCTGTAGTGCAGTGGCTGGGAGAATCAAAAGCGCCTCTGGTGTTGTTACTTATGACTCTAGCGGACCTGAGACCACCTCTGCAGGTTCGGAGGCTCTCTCCGTCAACGATGATGCTCGTCCTTTCCCGCAAATCCCGTTACTCGCATCGCACCTCTACATGCCCCACCCTCATGTGAATAACACGAACCACACGGTCGATTCTCTCCCCCCTGTCGTCATATACACGCAGCCTGCTATCCGAGCAGTGAATGCTGCAGACTCATTCATATCCCGCTTCGTCCCGGTTCCGCCGTCCGACATCGCACGCTGGCAGCTTGCCAATGAGATGCGTCTGTACCCTGCGACCTTCGGAAATGTCACTTTTAACCACGAACACCCCGAAGACGACGAGGGCGAGGACGTAGACTCCGGTTCTGATTGTTCTGGTGCAGACTTGGCCACATCTACGCCATCTTCTTCCGACGAGTCCGACTCCGAACAATCCCAGGAAATCGATTTCGTCAGTTTGGCGTTCGTCATTGCCCAAGCAGCGGCATCTCTTGGCAGGAAAGTAGAGGATGGGGCACCTAAAAGTACCCCAAGCGAGGTCGGGTTCCTTCGCACGCGTACGGATCTTCCTCCTCCGCCTGCCAACGTCTATGCGTCTCCTGTTCTTCCGCCAGCAGGAAATCTAGACTCAGCAGCTGCAGCCGCCGATGCATTACTATTGCTCAGTCTGCGTCCTGTTGTTATGGTCGATGCCACATTCGAGGATTACTGCCTCCGTACGGGTGCCATGCTTTCGACAACCGCAGTTGTCACAGCCGATGAAGAGGACGATTCCGGTTCCGATTCGGAAGAAGGTGAGGAGTGTGGCTATCTCGCCGATGCAGAAAGCGACGAGGATGAATTGTGATTTTTTGGGTGAGTCGTATTGCTGTAATTCTTAACGCGCTCCACTCAACATGCGTTGTGACTATGCTCTAGCTCTTCCACACGATCCTATGTCTTTTCATTGCAGATCCGTCTCTCCCGTTCCGTTCATGCCTTCTGTTTTATTCCATCATATCATCCTCATATATCCCCCACACACATCATGATTATGTATCAATACCAAGCGTAAGTATCAGTATGTTAAGACCGTGCTCTATCTCTAGACTCTGTCATGTTCTTATGTTTTTCTCTCTGTTCTCAGTGACATTAGGGCAGTGCTTTTGTCGTGGCGACGCGGAATTTCGAATCGAACGAATATAATTGATGTCTACTTCACAATTTTCGTGCTATAGTTGACATGTCCACCTAACTACCACCTCGACCTTGCGAGCTCGTGTTTGGTCGTGTGTGGCAAGAGCTCAAGACGCTTGCACGATGACGTCATCACCATTTTAGGCACTCAACGCCCGGCCCGGGCCTAATTTCCAGCAAGTTCTTTCAACTTCGACGACGGTTTGAGACGACACCAGTGTGCTCGAGATTTTCGGCGGACAATCCGCTATGAACTCAACGATTTCTGGAGAGTTCGATGACAAAAGCTATAAAGATGACCAAAGCTCGCGGTCCAGCTAGTCAAACCACTATACACCGCTTCAACACTCGTAACTGCTCATCTTCGACATGTCTGTCTCTCGCTTCGTCTACGACCCCTTCTACGACTTCGACCGCCTCTTTGACGAGGCTTTCTCGGCTCGTGCTGGTTCAGGTAACAATACCAACAATCAGGTCGAGCGGAACGTCAACGCAGCTCCTCGGTCCATGAGACCAAGGTACGTCTTTCTCTCGCCATTCCTTGCGATGGCCCTCACTCACTAGTAACTCCCCAGGATGGATGTGCACGAAGACACCCAGTCAAACACGGTGACGGCCACCTTCGAGCTACCCGGCTTGAAGAAAGAGGACGTCAACATTGACGTGCACAACAACATGCTCACCGTCTCTGGAGAGGTCAAAGTCTCTTCCGAGCACGACGAGAACGGCTACGCCGTTCGTGAACGTCGCTTTGGCAAATTCTCGCGATCTATTCCTTTACCTCAGGGTGTCAAGGTACGTTTCCTTATTTCCTACGCGTATAACAAAAATAAACTAAATGATGCCTTTTAGAACGAGGACATCAAAGCCTCTCTTGAAAATGGAGTGCTCTCTGTAGCATTCCCGAAGTCCACTCCTGAGCAGGCTCCCAAGAAGATTGCTATCAACTGAGAACAGCCTCGCTCCATTGGACTGCCTGTAGTGAGGAGAGTCATGTATCCATAGTTTCTTGAAATCTGTCCTTTGCTTCTGCGGAAATATATCTGTGCATCATCACTACTTCTGTCTTGCGACGTCTAAGGGATAAGTTCGGTCAACGGAATGTCTCTAAGCAATTTTATGGGTGTGAAAGCCACACAAATTAGATTTTGATTCCAAATTTCTACATACTATAAAGTGTATAAGATACAGATCGATGTATGATGCGGATGCGAGCTAAGTATGGGGTTGCAGATGCATGGTAAAAATTGCGATATGAAAGCCGTCAGCGAAAACACAGACAAGGTGGGTACATAACATAGCAGGACGATGATGCAATAACTAGCATCTATGAGAAGAAACGTTGAGCCTTCTTAATCTTGCTGACGTCGAAGTCGCCCTTCTTGGGTACCGGAGGGATAAGATCAGCCACGCTGAAGTAGGTGATACAGGGCTCTGTTGAAGTCGCTCAGCGAACCTTTTTGGCTGGCTTCCTAGGCTTCTTCGCTGCTGCTTCATCCTCGACGTCATCTTCGGCCTCTTCCTCAACCTCTTCTTCTGTTAACACCTCAGCTTCGCTCTTGGCAGCTTCGGCAAAGGACTTCTGCACATTGAGATCCTGAGCCTCGCGCATCTTGTCCCAGAGGTCCGACCTCGGCATTTTTGATAGACCCTGACGATGGACAAGTGATTCTCGAAGTCTTTGTAATGGCCTCGAACTGTGTAGAGAGCATGTCAATAAAGCTTCACATCGTGACCTGGCCGTGGTGTGTAACGTACCTCGTCTGCCAGGTTTCGCAGGACGTCAATCTAACGTCCGTAGATATTGTTTCACAATATCCCTCGCCGTCTCCAATGATCTCTGCATCTCATACAATCCCTCCTCTCGATCGGCCTCAGAACCAGATATGCGCAGCATATCCTGAATAGGCTCATGTACACATTCTGGCTCGTGGTATTCCGAGTCTAAGGACTCCGCCCATCCCGTCGGCAGACTATTCAGGATGTGCGAGGTATGCTTTATCAGAGTAGTTCGATTCTTGATCATGCGCCCCGTCGATTGCCTCTCCCAAGCGACCCATCCGTTCCAAGCGGCAGCAATCGCGACCACAGTGACGTAGCCTCGAGACATTGTTGCAGGAAGAGCGTCCAGCCATACTTTCGTCGGCTGGCGTAACATCTTGCATCGCAGTAATGAGTCGATAGAGAAGAGAGGTATGATTTCCCGCAACGAGAGGTTCTGGACGTTGCTGGAAAGTATCCAGTGATAAACGAGGTGAATCCATGCGTGAAGATGGGGATTGCTAGCTGGATCAACCGACCAGTCCTCACTAGTGTCCTGTACATCGTCCAGCATTCCCCCACCGTCAATGCGAAGAAGCATGCGTATGATCCCCACCGTCGTTCTGTCCCGGGCAATGTCAGGCTCATCTTTGAAGGAAAGGTTTTCGGATGCCAAGAGACTTGGAAAGAATTGCTCTTGGCCCGGAAGGTAGGTGAAGAATTCGAGGGTGTGACTACGCAGCAGGGTATAACGTGGATGCTCTGATGGGCTAGATCTTGGCAGAGAGAGGAGTAGAGAGTGAAGGATGCATAATGTAGCACATTGAAGTCGGTAGAGTTCATGTTGAAATGGCCTATACCCCTGGAATAACTCCTTGTTATGATTCGATGTCATCACGGCTGTCATCGCCCACCTAACAGCGTTAATGAGTGTTAAACCCCCGTCTGCAGTGCGAGTCCAATCGTCTGCGAAATGATGACTTGAAGACATAAGTAGAAACACATTGGCTGTAGTGTTCCACAGTGCCACGGCTCGTTTGCTCGGATCCTTCATGGTGCTCGAACCGACTGTGACTCCTAAGGCTTCAAGATATGTCGGTAGCCAGAGGAACGCCGAGTTGGTTGATGGCGAGAGGTGAGAGGAATGTGTAGGGAGTAGGTTATTAATGCCAATGAGTCCGGGGCTCAGAACAATGACGTTCAGTTCCAGAATTCGGGGGAAAGTTGAATGATTCCACCACTTGTCGTCCTGCGTGTGCAAAAGGTCGTCTCCTATCCAGTGTTTAGCTAGATCAGAGACTGCACTCCATTCCAGACTGTCTCTTTCGCGCCTCAGCGAATCCGGGTCTACCGCACCCATGAGAATGACGAGAACGCCGTCCAATCTGTCAAGCAATTGCATTGGCATGTCCAAGTACCCCCAAAAGTAACGAGACCCTCCGTCGCTCTCTGCACGTGAGAACAAGTACCGAGCTGCCTTCACCGAGCTAATGCAATAGGGTTCAGTGTCCAAGTTCTGATGCGTGGACGAGAGAATAGTACCGACCTCTGTACACCTGACGTGATGACCGGACGATGACCCAACATCATCGCCATTGCCACCAATAGCAGCCGATGATGGTCACTGCGATCTCGTTCGGAGATGTGCCCACAATACGCGACTGTGTACGAAATCTGTTCCAGCTCCCAACTTGAAGAATCCCATGTTACATACTTGCTGGCACAGAGATGACCGAGGTAGAGAAGAGTTGCGGTGTATACGTTTGGTGTCAATGTAGCTGGTACATCATAATTGGCAATAAAGAATGCTCCGAGAGGGCGTGAGGTGGAGAAGTCAGGACCGCGGCGCCGGTAGAAGGTTTCCAAAGCGATACACAGGAGACGAAGAAGGTTGGTACCCTCACCATCATCGGTGGAGCTGACGACGAAAAGCCACAGTCTCGCACTGATGCGCTTCACTTTAGAAACACGGTGAGCCTGTTTAGCCCACACATTGATGTCATGGTAGGGATCTCGGAAGGCCAGCAGCTCAACATGCAGCACAAGGTACGCACGCCCAAACGATATGAATGTAGCCCCGTGTATACCATCACCATGATCGATACACTCCAGCATCCAGTCAAGGAGGACATCCAAGTGGCGTAGGGAGATCCGATCCGACATCATGCCACTGGGCCAACGTAAATCTGGCACGAGCTGCAGCGTCTCTGAACGCGTAGTCGGGTCGGTAGAGGTCTCCAACAGCCATAATGCCGCCGCCGCAGTTACAGCGTTGTCGTCAGACATTCGATCATCGGAAGCAAGTACGCGACGAAGTGTATTGAGGATGCGGGAGGTGCAGTTTCCAAGGATCGTACGAAGCTTTTTCACGGTGGGAGAAGGAGGCGTGAGTGACTGACACAGCGGACCTAGAATGTATGAAGAGCAGGTTTGGAGCGATCGTCGTACGGTCCTGAGGACTGCACGAAGCTTTTCCACAGAGATGCGAGGAGCCGAAGGGTGAAGGTGGTTCTGTGGTGAAGCTTCTTCGTCGGCCACCGTCATACAATGGAAAGAACACATAGACGAGGACAGTGACATGAAGCCTGCAAAGAGAAGCAAGATGTAGATATTTAAAAAGGCAACAGATGCTGACGTGACGGAGGATACTGATCTACGAAGCCGCCCCCAGTACAAAGACATTGATTGGGGTGTGGAGCGAAGCCTGGAGGATAGGGGACTGTAGAAGGGACAATCAGGATATTGCACCGACGACTTGATGAGCCAGAAATAGGCTAGAGCTCCGGTACTATTCATCGCGATGAGGACAGCGGTGACAACGATGGTCTGGCTCCACATGTATGCGCTCAACCCCAGACCGAACAAGAGGAGCGACACCTGAAGCAGGACGGGGATAGCCTCGAGGACACTAAAGAAGTGCCACATCTTCAATGCATCGAACTTCCGTTGCCTTTCCCTGCAGCGGTCCTCAAGCGTCCCGTGCTCCCCGATACTGCTGTATTTCCCCAACCACTGCCTGCCCACAACGGAAGCAAGCGCGGCGAAGAGGCTGCACGCGAGACTGGCGTAGAGAAGAGACTGCACCCAGAGTACGGACGTACTTGGGCCGTTCCACTCGACAGAGGTGGCGATCTCGGCAGGATTTCCAGCAGTGTGATTGAGGGAGAGCAGGATAGCCTGGAGGACGATCTGGGTCTTGATGTTGGGATCGGCGCTGAGAGTGGGGAGCGTCATGCTCGCTACGGTGGCCACGACAGCAGAGAACAGACCAGCCTGTAAATGCAAGAGTAGTGATCCTGATGATGACGACAACGTGGTCGGAGTCTTACAAATATACTGGACGTCTCCATGTCCTCGCGATATCTCTTCACGAGATCGTCGTCGTATTCATCGGATAGGGACTTATATCTGTTCCAGAGTAGTGCCCAGCTGTCTGCCTTCGGCGGAGCAATCTTGGACCTCTGCAGGACATCGAGTATCTCCTGTAGGGTCGATAGAGCCTTGGAGAATCTGCACGTTTGGTTTGTGAATGAGCGGAGCAGATTATCAGTGCAAGCGTTACACTCACTCCGATTCGACAACGTCCGAGTCCTGTGTACCACCTCGAGTCTGATTTGCTTCTGCAACAGCATCACTACCGTCACCAGCAGCGGAAGTCACACCGATATTTGCCTGAGTACTGGGACCAGGGTCAAGAGGGTGTACTATGGGTGTACAGTGAGACGAGTCGGACATCGTCGTATGCAGAGAGGTGGGAAGGTAGGTACTAGGCAAGAGGTTATGAGCTGCTGGAAGGCCACCTCGTGCATATTTCTCCGACAGGCTATGCGCCGCTGCGCTGGTCTGATCTCCGCGTGAACCGGTGAGAGACAAGTATATGCCAGTGAGCGTCCCGGTTGACGTGTGTGGTGTGGAATGGGAAGACTCAATCTAACGGGATATCTAGAGGATAAAAGCAGTTCGCAGTCGGGCTTGTTAGTCCATGAAGATCGTTAAAATCCGAATTCGTTTGGTGGCATCCGGAACAGTATGTTCAACTTGATGCAACTGGGCTGTGAAAACTGAGCACAGACGCACCGTAGTTGAACTGTTCACCTGGCTCGTCGCCGCGTTGAAGTTTCCGCATGCCACCTGGGAGATCCTTGCTCGAGCTTGCGATACCGGGAGGTGGAAGGTAAAAGAAAGTGCAACTGGCTAACTCGAAACCAGAAGCATGTCCCCGTCATCCATTCATGATTTTACAGGCACTCAACGCCGCGCCTAATTTCTAGGACGCTGTTCTGTTGTGGGGAGTTCCCGAGTCCAAGCACGACCGGACCGTTCTCATAGTGAAGAGTTTCAATTTTAGGTGTAGACCACACGACCTCTATTTTGAATCCAGAATTCTACGTACTATAAAGTGTATAAGATACAAACCGATGTATGATGTGAATGCGAGCTATGTGGAGATAGGGTTGCAGATGCATGGTAAAAATTGCGATATGAAAGCCGTCAGCGAAAACACAGACAAGCGGGTAACATAGCAGGAGTATGATGCATGACTAGCATCTATGAGAAGAAATACTGAGACTTCTTGATCTGGCTGACGTCAAAGTCACCCTTCTTGGGTACCGGAGGGATAAGATCAGCTACGCTGAAGTAGGTGATACGGGGCTCTGTTGAATCGCTCGCTTTTGCAGTCGGTCGGCGGCCCCTCTTGGCTGACTTCTTAGGCTTCTTCGCTGCTGCTTCATCCTCCTCCACGTCATCTTCGGCCTCTTCCTCAATCTCTTCTGCTAACACCTCAGCTTCGCTCTTGGCAGCTTCAGCAAAGGACTTCTGCACATTGAGATCCTGAGCCTCGCGCATCTTGTCCCAGAGGTTCTCCGCGATCTGTTGAACCTCGGCGTTTTTAATAGACCTAACAATCGACAGGGGAATCTTGAAGGATTTGTAGCGTTCCTTGAACTGTGTAGGGAAACCGTCAGTAAGGCTTCTCGTCCTGCCCTGACCGTGGCGTGTAACGTACCTCTTCAGCCAAGTTTCGCAGGATGTCACGCGTGTGCAACGCGATAAACGTATCACGGATAACTGCCGACATGTCGTCGACAGAGCAAGCATGTGTCCAATATGAATCATGCACGGACGCGAAGGTGATGCCCCGTGTCTACAGGATTCGAGTACGTCAGTATCTATTGAAAGTCATGAACATGAATCTACTTACACTGCACTCCAGAGCGGTAAGCATCATGTGCGTCGCGTCAAGACTATGGATGAAGTTTGGTGGGAATGCAGACGATTGCTTGAGGGAGTTGACCATGGCAGGGACAGTAGGGTCGGAGATATAAACAGTCTGAAGGGATGCAGCTACTTGCTTGCGCTTGACCTGTCGATACGGCTGGACGATAGGGAGTCCCATGGGTGTCGTCCAGATGACCGAAGTCATCTGCTCCTTCCTGATTCGCTGGGAACTGTGAGCTGCCGCTTCTGCCATTCGGTCCCCGGGAATAGACTTGGAGATGAGACGTGCGCAGACGTTGAGCCACGTCTGAATATTCTTGGCACCGCTGAAAATATCACCAATGCATTGCAGTACCTGAGAACGAGTATCAGTCCTTGTCTATGCTCAGAGAGATTCAACCAACCATTTTGGCCAGGTACGCTGCCGATTCCCAACACACCTCTGGAGGTATGTCACCGCGATCTTTAAGCTGCTTCTCGATCTGATCACGAGCACCGATGTAGGTTACGCCGTATACCGTGGTCATGACCTACCAGGAACATGTCCTTAGCACTCATCTTCGGCGATGAAAAAAGCCAGAAGGAGTACTCACGGTCTGCTTGACGACCTTCCTAGTGATCTTGCCTTCCAAAAGCTTGGCCATCTCATGACCTGTCGCGACATCCGTCGCTATCCGTTCCTTGACCATCTCCGCAACGAATGTGTACACATCTGCTGGTCGGTCGGTAACGTCCAGGTTGACTTGCTGAGCACCCTTGACATCGCCTCCGAGAGCTGCATAATGCTGCAGACCATTACAAGTACCATCCTGGTGGATAGGGAGATGGGAGACAAATTCGATCGGAACCGGTGATTCCAACGCGTCGCGTAGTTCCGTGCACGTCGCAAGACATTGCCACGGATCGTCAGCCTTGGTCCACCATTGATTGCCCTGTGATGAACAAGTCAGCAAGATACCGCGAAAACGATCAGGGGCATTGACGTACATCTAACGGTTTCTCCGCTGAATCGTAGATTTCCGCAAGATTATCCATGGCGAACTGAGCACGCTCGTCGAAGCTAGCTTTGTCGAAACCGAAGACGTTGGCCAGATGGATCTTGAGCCACCGCAGGCCTCGCTCGCCCAAAGGCTTACCCTCTGCAAATTTGAGCAATCCGCGACTGAGATCGTCACCAATGTGATTCAGATGCGGGGGAATAGGATAGGCACGGCCACGAAAGTCCAAATTGTGAGGCATATAGAACGTGTCGCCCAGAAACTGCAGAACCGTTGAGCTGAAGTGCTCGAAAAGATTGACAATATACTTACTGTACGAGCGATCTCAACCTTGTAATTGACATTACATCTCTCGGAGTGATTGTTAGCCTTTTCGTTCATGTAAGCCTTCTGCCTCGAAAGATACACCACTTTCGCCTTCTGGTCCACGTCCACAATAGGCAGGCGTTCAGGTTCGGGCATATCGAATACTGAGGGCGGGATCTTGGGCATACGTATCCCACTGTTCCATACCTTGAGAACAACATCGAAGATTGCGCGATTCACCTGCCAAGGTGTGCTACCGAGAACGTCAAGCCCAGCGTAAACAAGCTCGACATGACCGAGCTCGGACGCTTTTCGCAGATAGGCTAGTTGCTCAACAGACTCCTTGTACCGCATCACCGGAACTGAACACAAATCAGATACGTTGTGTTTATAAAGTGAGATCTGCTCACTTTTGCTGTACAGATAGCCTCCTTCGTTGTCACTCAACCATTGCTTGGGCTTAACAAGCATAGGAAGGTGCCGGGGATGCAGAGTATCGCGTATGGAGTCTTTGGCAATGCGCTCAGCTACCAAACTGTTCAACCTGATGACGCCAAGTTTGTGGCCCCTGATGTACTCATATGAATGGAAGAAAGCAGGCTGCTCCTCAGACCTGGAGAAAGTCGAATCAGTGGAGGATATGAATGGCATGATGCAGGAGACTCACACTTCTTTCCCTGTGCGTTTGTCGATCGCAGTCTTGGTCACTGTAGCCACTGACATCAAGTGGTCCACCAGGAAGCTGCCAACCTTCACTCTCATCACCTGCGTCCACTCGCTTGTCCACTCCTCTGAATCCTCCATGAATCGCCTAGCCGCTATACGACGAGCGTGCAGATTCTTGTATCCCAGACCTGAGAAGAACCCGTGCTCTCCCATACGCTGCGCGGAAACCATGATCTTATTCCGCTTGCAGATCTCCGTCTTGTACTCCGTCTCGATCGCTTTCCCAATGGCGATGAGTGTGCGTGCTGTCTTCATGCCATCGCGCAGACCTCCACTTCCTTGCATATGCGTGATCTCTAAGATGGTGAGAATAGACATGGTCTCGGGCTTAAGGAGAGTGATGAACGGAAGCAGTACTTTCGCCGCCTTGCTCGCCTCTGCAGCTCATCAGCACAGAATCGAATCTAAATCAAGACACCAATCACTCACTGGACATACCATCCTTTTCAGCTAGGCTGCTAATCTCCTCCTTTAGCTTCACCTGCAACTTCTGATGCCACTCCCACAACCACCCCCGAAGGTAATTATCCTTCAAGCGACTGCTGTCAAGACCCAGCGATTGAAAAATGCTTGCTTCATGTTGAAGCCGCGCAGATGCAATATCGTAGACTGATTCCTCGAGAAGCTTTTGTCGTGCTGCCGCATCTCCAGATAGCACCCGGCGGGCGATCAAGACCTCCGCTAGGTGCTTGCGCAAGTTCTCTAGATGGAACGGGACCTCGTATCCTGTGTTCAGCGGCTCGGTTGCCCGGATCTCCGTTACATGTCCGCTAGCACTTCGCGAGACATTCATCTTAGGAAGTTTCTTATAATAATAATGTCAGCAGAAGACTAACTTATGCGAGATGCCAAACTTACTTTTATCTGCACTGCTGCTGCCTCTGGTACGTCTTCCAGCGGGTCTTGAGCGGTTGAGCCCATTACTTGTACTAGGCCAAGTTCGTTCACAACTTTGGACATATTCATCGACACCGCAGAGATAGACAACAGCTTGATGATCTCGTTTGCCTCCTCCGACGATTGGATCCCTCTGTGCGATACCACCAGTGATACCGAGATCTGTCGGTTGACCATACAGCTGAGCAGCTCATCGGGTGTAGGCAAGCTAGCGGCGCTGGAGATGACAGAACCCGTTTCTGAATTGAATCGGAGGTACATACGGAGCATAGTCGCGTATGTGTGCGGATTCGGTGTCACCGTCGCTTGCCCCTGTTCCATCTCCTCGTACAGCGCACACACATCCTCCACCCAGTACATCCGTTTCCCTGCGTCCCTCGTCGTCGCCATCTCCAGGTACGCGTCCAGAAACGCGTTGTACGTCCCGACGTCCAGCGCAACTGCTTTCTGAGTGCCTCGAAGAGTGTCAAAAACATTTTTCGCACGAGCACGTCGTGGAAGCCGTGCAGACAAGCGTCGATAACGGATATTTGGTCCTGTGTCGGTGAGTCCGTGAAGTAGAAGTCATTCAGCGAAGACGACCTGTCGCTGGGTAGCGGTGTCGGAACCAGTGCGTACGGCATCCGTCTCTTCAAGAAGCTCTCCATGTCTCCGTACGATTCTGACATGGCATGATCTAGTCCGGAAGGCGGCAAGAACGGCGGGTACGCAGACACGCTGGGCTGGCCCGCGGTGGCGACCTGTGCCTGCACATTTTTGGTAGGTGACGAGTACAACCTCGCAGGACGTGGCAAGCCTTGTCTAGAGACCGAAATGATAGATGCAGCGTTGCGACGGACACCGTTTCGAGTGAGAGGAATCATGATAGGTATTAAGTGTAGTAGCTTGGTATGGTGGTGTGACGAAACCTTTCAGTTAAGAGGTTCCGACTTCGACGTTTTGAGGAGACAATTAGACCTTGATAATAAGTAAGAGGAACCAAAGATCAAAGGGGATAATCACGAAGAGGATGGACTTGTCTCAGCACGAGACCGTCATGAACGAAGAGCACTTGCACATAATTTTTGCCAGCAATCTGAGCAAAGGCGCTTCGGCGCACGGCCGACATGCCGAAAATGGCAACAAATACTTTCTAGTAAATTCTACGGTTTGTCGTTTGCGTTCCAACCTCCCGACAATAGTCATCTGCATTATCAGTCGAACAAACATACTCAAGCTCCATAAGTACAGGTTGTGCAAATGCAAGACTGATTTCCTTGTCAGGCTTGTGACTGAGGACTCTGAGTGGAAACCGGACTGGGCGCCTCCGGACATCAACCCTATACCAGGGTTCGGGACGTTTTGCTGGGGGGAACCCGACATTTGCCGCACATGTTTATGCACAACGTCGAGCAAGCAGTAAATACGAAGAAACACGCAACGTGCGTCGGTAGAGCATTCATTTCCATCTAGTAAAACGTCTACACATCTCCCGAACTCAGTGGTGAGAGTCGGCCTTGGGCAAGTCTGCCTCCAAGGACTCCAGGAAGGAATCAGCACTCTGCCCAACGTGTTCGGTACCCGCCACCGCTACCTTGGGAGCGTCAGCCTTCGTAGGTTCCGTGGCATCGTAAGCAGAGAGCTCAGCGGCAAGGTCGGTAGGAATGACTGGTGGTTTTGGGGTTGGGGGAAGGGCATAAGCCTTGACAGTGCCGACGTGTGCATCCTTGGCCTGCACAGCACGTTAGCTATGAACACACAATACATGATAGTAACGTACAGTTGGAGGAGCCTTATATCCCTTCAACTCTTTGATGTAAAGGTCCTGAACAAAGTCTGACCAGAAGAACGTTAGGACACAGTGACACTGCATTTTTGGCCGAGCTGTCGCGTACCCTTCCTAGCCACGGAAGACGTGGAGAAAGCGCAAGAGCGGGACACTGCCCGAGCCTTCAGGACAAACACGCCATGTCAGAAGGACTCCAAAAAACACCAGAACTCGACGTGAACTCACCGCAACGGAAGCCTGCCTGAGGATGGACATGGTGGAATTAGGAAGAGATGTGTGACTAGTCACAGTCACGACGACAGCAGGTCACAGCTGCCCCCGGCCGATCTCGGCGCCGTCTGGTCGGAGCGGCCGGGTCTGGATGCACGTCACCGGCCGGGTATAAACACGACACGCGGCTCTGATCAGACTCTGTTCATACCACAATGCTCGCACGTATCATCCCCTCGTCTGCCCGTCGTCTGCCACGGGTCGCCCCCGCTGTAACGCGTTCTTACTCTGAGAATGCTTTCAAGTAGGTGGCTTCGGTCTGTCTGGGGTGAGGAATGTGCTGAACTCGTGTCGTCCACAGCAAGAAGGAGAAGGCACATGAAGGTTTTTGGTGTTTTTCAGAACTACGATGAACGTGCGCTGATTGAGTCTGCTGCACAGATCAATATGCTCGCCAACATGAGAAAGAACAACTGGAGAAGCTGAGGGCACAGGTGCGTAACACCACGGTTGTAAAGTGCAGGTTCACCCCAATCTAACATTGTGTCTTCAGATTGAACTCAAGAAGCTTGAGCTGGTGCGTCAAGCTTTCAGCGTACACCCTTATATTTGAGCTGACGGGGCGAATTACTTCTCCAGGCCAAGCTCGAAGCAGAACACGCCAAGGCTCAAACCGGAGATAAAGCTTAAAGCCCGCAAGACTACACAATGTACGTTTGTCACTATGCCTAACTTCTTAGGCAAAACCCTCGTCCACCAACAGAAAGCTGATGAAGTTTGTCTTCTGGCAGGTTCCGAAGGTCTCCTCTCCAGTTGTTGCTGATCGTGTAACCGTTTCTTGCCAATGATAACTTGCAACTTGCATTATTTTCCTGGACAATCAAACAGCTGTGATTAACGTCTTGCGAGGCAGTATCGTTACTGCTCAGGCTCGAATTCACAGCCATTCCACAATACCATGACGTGCGCCGCCCGTGGCTCTAGAACAAGATACTGATGTGGAGTCGCAGGTGACGTGGTGCAATGGCTTTCAGATACTCGCTGAGAAAACCGTCTGGATGGCGCGAAGAGTTCAAATCCCGAGACTTTCCTCGGGAGAAGGAATGAAACTCGTACTTCAACACCGACAAAGCGGGACACATTCCTCGTCCAAGCGGTAGCGCGTTCTCTGTGCTCAGATGCACAACCCCTACGTGTTTCATTGCCAGTGCAATTACAGCTGCTTACACTCTCACATGCGTCGACCAAAAACCCACGACAGAAACGTATGACGAACTCGTCTCTGGTGACCTAGGTCTGTCGCCTGTGACGTCCCAACACATCTTTGTTGCCACTAACAGGTTCATGCCCTTCTTAACTCAGGGCGTGCTTTTATCACGGGTAGCACGACTCCTGAGGTCAAAGTGATCAATAGCGAACTACCTGCTCTGAACTTTGGTACTTATAACTTCGAGTCTGCGAGCTCACACTGCTTTCGGCTTTGTCGGCATTGCCAGGGATATGAAGTGGCCGGCAGCCGGGCCGCGATGTTGGGCATATCAGAGCAGCTATCTGGTGTTTATATCGTGAAAAAAGCAGTACACGGCCCGTGAACTTCATGCCGATGTCTTTGCTCAGTGGCGTCCTCCGGACGCTCTTCCGTCATTTGCGCTATAAATGATTACCCACCTATAAAGACCAGGGCTCAAGCTTCCCCTAAGCCCTTCGTTTTCTGCTCTGAACATCTCACCACTGCAATCCAAGATCAAGACAACATGGCTCCTGAACAGAAAAGTACCTTGAACATCGTCATGGTATGAAGCTCCTTCGGATTCGTTATCGACTCGTTCATTGACAGATTGGCCAACACAGGGGGCGATGACATTTGGCAAAGAGGGTACCGATGGTACATGACTTACGCCCCGTTCTGCAAGATATTCATCATGTTGACAGCGCTCCTGTAGGTGCCCGCGTGCACGACTTGAAAGGTGTAGAGGGAATCTTGGATATCTTTCAGAAGCACGGACATACAGAGGTCAGCCTATCCCGTTATCGCGTTCGGTACTGTCTCTATAACCCTGTCGTGCAGGTCGATACCGCCAGGACGTACACAGGGGGCACCTCTGAAGAGTACCTCGGCGAGATTGGATGGCAGAAGCGTGGACTTCAGATGGAGACGAAGCTCTATCCCAATGTAGTAAGTTAGCCCCTCTACTCTTATCTTTATTCTGCTCGTATGCGGCGTGAACGCATTTCCAATGTTGTGCTCGTGGCGCTGCGATATGGTTCTTCATTGAGGTTAACACAACTTGGATGCAGTCTGGTGCCCGGTATGCTTCCGCTGTGAAGATCAGCCATTCTCCCGAGGACTTGCGCAAACATCTTGACATTTCGTTGAAAGCACTTAAAACCGAGTACGTAGTCCTTCTTCCCATGATTCCGAATTGAATTGACCCATCGTGTGCCATCTGCAGTTCTGTGGACATGTGGTACCTTCACGCGCCCGATCGGTCTACCCCTTACGATGTCACCTTCAAGGCTGTCAACGAACTCTACAAAGAGGGAAAATTCAAGCGCCTCGGAATCAGCAATTACATGTCGTATGTATATCGATTGTCCGCAAGAATGTGACGCTGATCACGCCTCTAGCTGGGAAGTCGCTGAGATTGTCTCAATCTGTCGGACCAACGGTTATATTCAGCCCACGGTCTACCAAGGAATTTACAATGCAGTTCATCGGTGCGTCTGAGGATGTATTTTCCCGGTATTAATCATTCTACTGAATCCGCGTTATAGTCTTATCGAGCCCGAGCTCATTCCATGCCTGCGCAAATTTGGAATTGCTTTCTACGCGTTCAACCCTCGTACGTTCCCCCATGTATCCAGCAGACTCGAATGATTCTAACATTCCTTTCTCATCCATCAGTCGGCGGTGGGTTCTTCACAGGCCGCTACACCTCTATCGACGACAAAACCGAAGCCGGGTCGCGCTTCGACCCAGAGAAAGGCCAAGGCAGGAACTACCGCAAGCGGTACTGGAACGAGCACTACTTCGCCGCCCTCAGCAAGATCTCCGCTATCGCCGAGAAGCATGGCCTGACTCTCGCTGAAATCGCCCTCAGGTGGATCTCCCACCACAGCGAGCTCAAGAGGCAGTACGGGGACGCCGTGTTGATTGGGGCGAGCAGCGAGAACCATATTGAACAGAATTTGCTTGATTTGGAGAAGGGACCCCTGCGTGAGTGTTTGCACTTTCGCGGTACGCGGTACGTGGATCGTCATGACTGATGCTTTAATTTTGTAGCGGAAGAGGTGGTCCAAGTTCTGGATGAGGCCTGGCTGAGCGTGAAGTCGTGTGCGACGAACTACTGGCACTGAGTCAGTTTTCGCGAAGAAGACCAAAGGACAAACTTTCATAGTGAAGTGTAAATCAATGTAGACCGATTCATGCCGATACATAATATCACGAATTCTGTAAAATGAAGGGTAAAACGTACAACAGACACGGATACGCACACAGCCTCGGTAGAAAGCACGATTCCGACAAGCCTACAACAATCAGATCACATACACCTACCAGAAGAACAACATCCCAGATCCAAATGTACAAGACAGCTTTTACGTTCACTTGTGCTTGTGCGTAAAGCCAGGTGTACGGCCAAACATAGTCCTCAAGTCGGCCACCAGCTCATCCGGTTTCTCGTACGCAGCGAAATGACCACCAGACGTATGTTCTGCCTGGAACACCACTTTACCCACAGAGGGCGCCCACCTTCACGAATTGCCAACGTCAGCCAAAGACGGCGGCAGCGCGAATGCTGAAGATACTGACCACTTGGGAAGATGTATGAGCTCTTTGGGGAAGTATGACTGGCCGAAGGGGACAGGAGAGTATCCGGGGAGGCCACCAACGTGCTCGAACTCGTAGTATATCCTGGCCGCAGCTGTAGGGCCCGCACGTGAGAACCAGTATATCGAGACCCAGGTCAGAACTGCGCGGCTTTCTATGAGGATACGGTCTAAACGTGGTTGAGCAATACCGACTCACTCTCATCATCGGTCCACTTATAGTCGTCAGTCCAGTCGACTAACTTATCGTATATCCACGCAAGAAGTCCTACAGGGGAATCCATCATGGAATATCCGAGCGTCTGCGGTCTCTGTTGCTGAATGGACCCGTAGCCCTGCCCTGTTTTCTGCCACTTCGCTGTTTTCTTCAGGCCTGCCATGTCTTTGGACAGGAACGGCAGGAAAACCATCTTCAGGAAAAGAAAGGGATTATGGGTAAAGGAGGGAGGTCCGCATCTGTGTTGTTATATGGGTCAGGATATGCTCGGAACGGAGTGGATGTCGTACTGACATTGGGAAGTTGGTGTGCCAGGCTTTGACATGCTCAGGGCCATACATGTGCGCCATATTGCGACCCACCTAATGATTACACGAGGTTAGTATTAGAGGCTCTTAAGTGTTGTATGATATCCCCTACGACATATCCCCAGTCTCCTCCTTGGACCACTAGAAATAACCGCAGTGAGCATCAAAATGAAATAGCGTTAATTTAAAACATACCATATTGCTCATAGCCCAGTGCAATCATGAGCTTATGTGAAACCTTTGACGCATCGTTTCAAACTTCATGGTAAAGAAGAGTGTCCCAGCGAATAACTCACTTCTGCATATTTTGAGATAGCAAAGCGCTTTTTCTTCGGGCCTTCAGAGAATCCGTAACCAGGCAAACTCAGAGCAACGACATGGAAAGACGGGTATTTTCCCGACGAGGAAGTTAGCAGGGGTAAAATCTTGGTGACTTCTAAGAAATGACCGGGCCCTATAGAACCACAAAATCAGAAAATTGATTGCGAACCACAAACAAAGGGATACCTACATCCGTGTATAAAAATTAACGGGATAGCATCGTCTGCGGCGCTCTTCTGGTGAACGTAGTGAATATTAAGAGTGCCGAACCCGTCGACCTCAATGTCGCGCGTAAATTGAGGTAAGAGGTTAATCCTATCCTCTGCGACTTTCCAGTCGAATCCGTCTCGCCAACGAGCTAGGAGTCGACGAATGTCGGCGAGTGGTGAGCCGTAGTCCCAGCCTGCCTCGTCCAGTTCGTCGGGCAGCCGCGTGAGGTCAAGTTTGCGCCGGAGAAGCTCGAGGTCGTCGGCGAACACCGAGACTTTGAACGGTTTTTCGGTGTTAGACATGGCGAGAGACCGAACTGAAGTGCGTATAGGGGAAATATCTGACTGTCTGAGTCACTCGTCGAGAGCTCGGAGGCTTGTAAGAGGGTAGGTGTAGCAGCCAATGCGGTTATATACGAAGAATGCTTCAAGAACAGGGTGCGACGCATTAACTTCGGCAATAGATTCCAAGTTCTCGGCAGCTCGGCACACGTTCTCAGAAAGCCCAGCGACTTGCCTGCGACACGCAGGGGTCAGCCCCACAAAGTCGAATCTTCTGACTGCAATCAATAGATCTGGCCAATACATCGAGCGTCATCCCTCTGACGAGGAGATCCCTTCCTACAAGGTTTTGAATACCGTCGCGTTGTCGGAGAATCACTGTGCACATTCCTTGTGACATGCAGACTATACCTCAACCGCTATAGTACTTCCAATTAGTGGAGAGTATCATTCGTACAAGAATGTTCTCGAGTAGAAAGCATGCAGACCAAGAGCGAGGCGGCTGATCTACACCAAAGCGAGTTAAGACTGCAGGACTTGAAGCGAGACAAGTAACGTACTTGGTTAACACACACCATCAAACGTGCTTGCACATTCGCCCATCCTGCGTCTGTCTGCAAGAAGTTGGACTCACTCAGCATGGCCCGGGGTACCAGCAATTTGCCTTACGTCCACGAAATTTTCCAAAGGAATAAACCGTGATTGTCCCGTGGGTCCGCGATGTTGGTTTGAAGCTGTTTCTTTACCCTGAGTCGCTGGGATATCCCAGTACAACCGCAATATATACAGGTCGCACTGTAGCGAGAACAACGTGGAAGATTGAAGACAAGATTGAAGATGACATAGAATTGCCGATGAATTGCAGTTCAAGGAAGAGAATACATGAGCGCCAATGTTTTGTGCTATAATACAAGGTCATAAACGCCAAACTAAATGGTTACAGAATCGAATTCGGAAATAAGCTGGCAGCTTTCTCAGTTTATGGCGATCTTCTTGGGAGCCTGCTCAGGAGTTGATTTTGGGAACGCGACAGAGAGCACCCCGCTGTCAAAAGAGGCCTTGATGTCCTCGTGCTGGACAAACACGCATCAGTAAGTGCATTCTTGCTACCGTGACACACACAGAAAGGAACTTGAAGACATACCTTGACACCTTGAGGCAAAGGAATGGACCTCGAGAACTTGCCAAATCGGCGCTCTCGGACAGCGTAGCCATTCTCGTCGTGATCAGAAGAGACTTTAGACTCTCCGGAGACGGTGAGCATGTTGTTGTGCACGTCAATGTTGACGTCCTCTTTCTTCAAGCCGGGTAGCTCGAAGGTGGCCGTCACCGTGTTTGACTGGGTGTCTTCGTGCACATCCATCCTGGGGAGTAACAGGTGAATGAGGGCTATCGCAAGGAATGGCGAGAGAAAGACGTACCTTGGTCTCATGGACCGAGGAGCTGCGTTAATGTTCCGCTCGACTTGGTTGTTGGTGTTGTTGCCACCAGTGCGAGCATAAAAAGCCTCGTCAAAGAGGCGGTCAAAGTCGTAGAAGGGGTCGTAGACAAATCGTGAGACAGACATGGCGATGTTGAAGTTTGTAGCGTGTAGGTGACGATTTGAATGTTTAAGTTGTGGTTGACCTTCTCGACGGTGGACACTGGTCGTATATATCTCTTTCGTCGTCGAACTCTCCGGAAACGCTTGAAGTCATCGTGGAGTGTCGAAACTCTTCACGGCGGAGAACGGTTTTGTCGTGCCTAGACTCGCCGAAAACCTCCTAGAACTTGCTAGAAATTAGGCGCGGCGTTGAGTTCCCAGATTGGGCTCCCGTCAAGAAGTCGTCAACTCAGTCAAGAGATTGAAGTGTCGTCATTGATTGCAACATAAAGTCTATGAATGGAAGAAGAATAATATTAGCACGAGACATAAGTTATCTCCTCCATGCGTTCTCCGCTGAATGATCTCGCACAAGCAATGAAACGAATACATAGGCTTCAAACCCGAACTTAGAATCCCCGTCGAGTCGCAAGCAGGTATCAAGGGAATTGGATGTCGCTTGCGTCCAGCCAGTCTTGGAAAGTCGTGACCAGAGAGGCGCGGTCATTGACCAATGACCGTGACCGAGCGTTGCCGAGCCATGGCTAGTCATGACCGACCATGGCTTTGATGGAAGCGCCGGAGAAGCGCCGGTGTCCGAATGTCCATCGATCGCTATCTATTGTCGTATAATGAATATCGTTTTGAGCTGCATCTGCTCGCTGTCTGCTTGCT
>SGPM01000251.1:0-41256 GCA_004802725.1 Antrodiella citrinella
CTTCCATTGGTTCTGGTGAGACGGGTGCAGAGATGGGGGGCGTATCCTCAGAGGAGGAATCATCGTCATCGTTGTCGTTGTCAGATGCAGTAGTCGGCATCATGGGGATGTCAATCGATGTCGTCAATTGAGAAGTTGGAGAGGAAGGGGGAGTGGTGTCCTCTGATCCGGTCGGTTCGTCCTCCTGTGGCATCATCCCCAGATTCTGCCTAATGCTGTAGCCCATTAGGACCACAACTTGGTTTTGCCATGCGCTATCCAGGAACCCTGCTTGTTGGTTCAGCTGGTCCATCTGCGCTTGCAAGGTGACCATGGCAAGTTCCAATCCTTGTCGTGCAATGAGGTTTGCGTTTCTGGATTGCGCAACCTGTTTACTGGTGAAGAGGGTGGAACGGAGGAAGGGGTTCTCGGGGTTGGCCTGCAGGAGCGCCTCAACATCTGCTTCAGAGTATTGGTTGACGATGATCTGGAGGGATGCGTTCATGGTGGCGAATGATGACATGACAGATGAGGAATTCGAGTGTTTGAAGAAGGATGAGATCGACGAGAGAGGGAAGCTGCTGTTGAGTGACTGGTATCGATAATGCAGCTTTCTGAGCTATAAGATGTCTGGGATATCTTGATCAAGATTCCGCCACTGAATAGGGGAAAGCCGAGGGGAACGGGGATCAGTGTTGGACGACACTTCTTCTTGATCATCTGGTTCCTCTATCACCGAAGGGATCTCTGATCCAGAAGCATCAGCTTGTATGCCGGCGGTATGGTAACTTGCCGGAGATAGTGATCGAGAATATGATGGAGGGAATTCATAATCAGGGGCTTCTGTGTTCAGGGCATCATCGGAGTTAATGAGGCGAGGGATGTGGAGTGGCCCATAGGGTGCATCATCCATCTCTCCGATGGCTTGTCTCAGGGTATTAGATGTGATCACCGCATTCTGGAATGCTTTGTCCATAAAGCGACTAGCGACTCCTCTAAGATTGTGGATATGGGTAAGCGCAGGGATATGGTCTTGTTCGATGATCTGATCATCTAGTTGATCAAGGGCTTCAGCCAAGCACGTGTCTAGGATGAATCTTGCATTGTGGATCTGTCGAAGACTGTGTCTGAGAACACGAGCTGCATGTAACACATGAGCAAAAGGAGGTGGATTGATGTCCATGTATCTTCTGTATTGTTCAGAATCTTCTTCCAGGTTGATCAGTTCTGTGAATGAGTAGCGGAGACGAGCCTCGGCATGCGTATCAAAGGCGGCAGATTCATCGCTTGTGCTTCGAGCGGAGGAGGAGGATGTGTCAGACATGACAGGATCAGCAATATGACAATTTGATCCAGGAAAATTGATGGTGTCGGATTTTCAATGATGTCCACGGTATATTACCCCCAGTTGACGTTCAAGCTTGCCTCAAGCTTGAGAAGGCTGTTAGGGGTTCAATGTGTAGCAATCCAATTGCAAGGTCCAGTGGGTACTTGTATCATTGCATCCAATTGCAACGAGTTCTGTGAATTGCTTGTGCGGACGGGGTCTGCAAGGTCTGTGATCGGTCGATGAGATGCCACAGATAACATGTGGATCAATCAATCAAGGGTTCTGGGAGATGATGGATCTGTGCCGCAGGTCAGCGGTCTGGGGATCTGCGATCTAGCAAGGGCTGTTCTTGTGTGATGCAGATCAATCTGATGGAGTGTTCTGGAAAAGCCTCTGCTGCGCCATGCAGCATCAGCGTGTTCTGTGTTCTGGAATTGGTGATGTTCTGGAACGTGAGTTCCAACTGCGCAGTGCAGATTTCTGGAGCGTTCTGAGGTTCTGGGATATTGATCCCAACTGCGAAAATGCAGATTTTTCTGACAGGGATTACATGGTTCTGAGACGTGAGTCCCAACTGCGCATCAGCAGATTTCTGATTGAATTTCAAGAATGGTTCTACTGCAACCTGCAGCTAGGATCTGGTGTGATGATTCACTGGTTCTGGAATGGGGATTCCAACTGCGTGGCATGCAGATGTTAAGTCCGTGCGGAGACGCTACGGATGGGGAACAGATGAAAGGACGGAGGTAGCGGAAGTGGTACGGAGATACTACGGACGTTACCGACTGGCTCCGACAGCGAGTACGGAGGCTCCGTTAAGGAGTTCGGAGGCGGAGTGGAGATGATCGGATGGATGCCGGAGTAAAGGAAGGGAGAGGGAAGGGCGGAACGACGGGACGAAGGAGGGCGACGGTTGGACGGAGACGGAGTACACGAACACCACACAGTGGTGGGTGACGTGCTGTCGAGCTCAAGTAATGACAGAGGGTCGGAGGCCCGAGAGGAGAACACGGAAGAAACGTTAATTTACGAACTGGAGAAATGGTACAGTCCTGTCGTAGCTACTTATACTAACGGGGTACCCTACGGAGAATGGACAAAGTCCGGATCGGAGGTAGATAGTAGATAAGCGGAAACATGTAGGGGGCGAGGACTGTGACCGGAGGTCACTGACCGGAACATGAGGGAAACATGAACACTTGGTGAGGACGACGGAGGAAGGGATAATAAGGGAAGGAGGAGTCCAAGAGTAGAACATACCGGATGAGGAGGAGCACGGAGGTCTCCGAAGTAGCTCCGGATGTCCGGTAAGAAAACGTGAGCTCAACAGGAAAGCTCAGTAGATCATCACGGCATAAAACCCGTGAGCTCAATGTTCCTAAGTCAGAACGGACGCTACCGCGGAGGTGTCCTGGTGAACCTTGGAGGCCGGGCTCGGAGGGGTCCGGGCGGTAAGTCTGCACGAATATAACACCTACACTGATCTGAAAGCCCTTATCAGTCCACAGAACAAGTCTGGGAAGGGGAGAGCCAAGTTTTCAAGAAGCAACGCAGTTTGTGATTGGCTGCTGCATATGCAGACATTTCTGCAGATCTATTCTCATCAGGTCAATGTTGGTTGGATGAAAGCATCTGTGATGGTAGCTGCACAGCACAACTTTGGAACTCATCGCACTCAAAGTCTTTGCATCTGGACTCGCGCATTCATAGAAGACCGCCATGCTTTACCTGTTCCAAAGAACGCGAAATGGAACACTTCCGAGATTGTGGAGAATGTAGAACTTCGTAGCGCCATCATCCAACATCTACAGAGTCTTGACCCATACTGTCGTGCACAAGACATCATTGATTTCCTCGACAACTCCACAGTCTATGCAAAGCACAATCTACACAAGAATATATGTCTCTCAACCGCCCAGGCGTGGATAAAGAAACTGGATTTTTGGTGGAGAAAGACACCCCGAGGCCAGTATGTCGATAGCCACAAGTGTGAAGATGTCGTGCGTTATCGACAGCAAACATATATTCCAGCGATCAAGGTGCTGAGGCCTGGCTTGGTGAAGTGGCTGCCGGACAGGTCAGGTCCAGATCCCTCTGAGCCAATCCTTCCAGGTGTTATTCGGATCATCATTTGGTGGCACAACAAGTTGATATTCTACATGAACGATCACTGGCAGATCCACTGGGTTCCAAAGGGAGAGAGCTGCCCACACCACAACCAAAGGGGGAAGGTGTATCCCTAATGATGGCAGATTTCTTCTCGGCAGACTTTGGCTGGCTATGTTCTGCTGATGGTCCAGGTGCTTGATCAGCGTGTCACCTGTTCGAAGTGGGGAAGAATCAGGATGGTTACTTCACAAACGAGGACATCATTAGCCAAGCAGAAGATGCTGCTTTGATCGCACATGCTCGTTGGCCAGATTTTACTCATGTTTTCATGTACAACAACGCTACTATCTACCTCAAGTGTGAAGACGATGCTCTCTCCACCAGAGACATGTCGAAGAGCCCCATGCAAGTTGATCGGTTCAGAAACTTTAGTGTCGATCGGACCGTGATAGGACCAGATAGCAAGACCATCAAGGTTCACTCTCGTATGAGTGACGCCACGATGAATTATTGTACATCATTCACACAACCTCAATCACTGTACTTTCTACCAGACCATCCTCAGGCAGGCATCTTCAAAGGCATGGCAGTCATCCTGAAGGAGCATGGCTATGCTGATACTGATAAACTCTGCGCGGAATGCAAGAAGTTTGACTGCGCAAAGCCACCTGCTTCTGTTGACTGCGAAGACACCTGATATCTCAATAACCCTTGTTGTTGCCAACAACTTCTCTATCATCAGCCCGATTTTTGCGATGTTTCACCCAGGCTCAAGACTCGCCTGAAGGCTCTCGGCGTTGACTATATCTTCCTCCCCAAGTTCTACTGTGAGCTGAACCCAATTGAGCAGTGTTGGGGTCATGCCAAGCAGGAGTATCACAAGCTGCCTCTATTGAAGAGCGAGGAGTCCATGGAGACTTATGTGATGAAGATGCTTGATGATATTCCGATCACCAGCATATGAAAGTACGTGAATTTTTCGCTTTTTTACCAACTTGAAGTTGATCTCATGTTTTCACAGGTACTACACACGCTCTATGCGTTTCGCGCATTCATACGAGCTCAGTCTCAACAGAATTCAAGCAGCGTGGGCGGTGAAACAATACAAAGGCCATCGCACAATCTCTGTGATGATTTTTGACAGATTGACAATGGAGGGCCTTGCACTGGAGTCTCCAGCTCTCGAGTAATGTTTTATACTGATGTATATCCATTTGCCGATGTACGATACATGCCTATTCTAATGTTCTTGTTTTTTGCACATTTTCATTCATGTTTTGTGCGCGCAACATATCATTTTCAGTGTTACTTCATAACGGTGTCCATATCACACCATAAAAAACTGGCAGGTATGAGGATTTTCATGTGATTTTGGTCACAGTAATGTCGTTGTTGGAAATGAAATGGGCCTACCTTAGCAGATCTACAACACATACAGCACTGAGATCTGCTTAACTGTATAATGTCTTGTCTCAATTACTGCAATGTAAAAACTGCTCTTACTATGTATAACCGGTACATCGTCACTATCAGAGAGTCGTCTTTTGGCCTTCTGGGCCAATCAGGAGCATCAAAAGTTGATGCTGACTAATATTTTGGCGGGGCGACGACTCTCTGATAGTGACGATGTACCGGTTATACATAGTATATGTCATAAAAATGCTCTATCTAAGACAGCTAGATAAATAAAGCATTCCCGAATCTTATTATCTTGTACACATTGCATTCTGTACACGACAAGCTAATAGTGATACCAACATGAATCACCACGGTGCACCCCTGAATCCGCTGCTCGTAGCTAAATTCAAAGACCCTCCTGTTAGCTGAACATCATGATAATGAGTGTCGTTCGATAGACAAAAGTGTAAGCACTTACCGCGACACTGATTTGTTTATACACCACACATAGATCTTCCACAAACAAAAATTAGCACAGATCTGGCATAGATTGTTCCACTCACAATCTGGATACGACATCGCCGCATTGTTCTCGTCTTCTACGAGCATATCGCTGAAGTCGATCTCTGATCCATCCATGTTCTGCCTGCACACCACAAACTTGGGTACTCTTCCTCCACGCATTAGTGTGCGGTGCGTGA
This sequence comes from Antrodiella citrinella, assembly GCA_004802725.1. Taxonomy (NCBI): domain Eukaryota; kingdom Fungi; phylum Basidiomycota; class Agaricomycetes; order Polyporales; family Steccherinaceae; genus Antrodiella; species Antrodiella citrinella. The sequence continues at coordinate 5,518 of SGPM01000251.1, forward strand.
GGATGTTGCGAACTTGTGTGGAAAGAAGAGATTCGAGGGCTGGAAGTTGTGTCTACAAAGCTGAATGATCAGCCAAAGCCCGGTGGTGACGAGAAGCATGGCATAGCGCACCATGTTGCGGTCAACATCGTTGATGTCCTCAACTCCGAAGAGGTCTCGAAGGAGCTGGGGCGACACGCTGGCACCGATCCAGATCATAATGAGATCCTCGTTATCTACGTTCCAAACCATCAACTAATCGTAACAAGTAGTATCATCGCGTGTTACGCACCAACAAGATAGACCCCATGCCCTGTCATGAAAAGATGACTATCCCTCATCAACGCCGGGAAGTCAATCTCTCCCGTATTCGGATTTGGCACCGCGATCGTTCCGTGAAGGTCGTGGAGCGCAAGCAGTGGTGGATACAGATTCTGCATAATCGATCGCGCACTCATAGCCATGATCTTGTGTATCCAATAGTTACGAACATCTGCCGCCACGCGTCCACCTACGGGAAGTCAGGGACTGTCTGAAAGAATATAGTCAGAGACATACCTCGCAGAGCTTTGCATTTGTGCATGCACAGAGTGTACACAGGTAAAGCGCGAAAAGCCTCCGGTATAATCAACTACACAGTAAATTTGGAGGTCAATACAGTCCGATAATGACCGCGGCATGCAGCTTACCTGAGAAGGTGCGGTTGAGGCTGCACAATTCCTCCTATATCCAAGTAAGATGGAAGAACACTTTTCTGTCAAATCGTCTTTGATATAACCAAGCTTGTAGCTGGGAACCCTGCCAATGGCTAGCGCGACACCAGCTCTGTCACCACTCGAAAAGCAGAATGACACGACTCACCTTCTCGGACCATATGCGATACTACTGTATCCATATCCGCAAAACGGAAGACACTTCCAGCTAAGGTTGCTACCTGGAGAGCAACATTAAGCGTGCGCACCCGGCGTTGACCGTCCGCGGTGGTATACAAGATCGCACACTGGATGTACGCTTGCTTGCGATCGTCCAGGGTATGTGTGTGTTCTAGGATAGCTGTCAGCGCCTTATCAGCATCCATTGTCCCGAACTCAAGGTCGCCCGACGAGTTCTCGTAGTAGTTCCCAAGATACTTCTGCACACGAAGGCCTGAATTAGACATGAGATACCGCAAACGACGAGAATGAGGGTATTTAAATGCTTACCGTACGATGTGCGCACTCGCATAACGGCGCTGTATACAGTCATACGCGCGACGAGACGGCGAAGTTGAGAGTTCAAGGCTAAACTGTCCCGTGTAGGATCGAAGCGAGGATGAAGGAATATTTCGCCACCCGTGACCGTTGACACCACACCTGTTCCGTCAAGCTCAGGGAAGTGAAGAAAGATACCGTTGCAGTCGAGAAATACCTATTGTGCCGATATCCATAGGCTTGAACGGGCTAAGGAAAAGGCTCACACCAACGCCCCCCTCCACGCATTGCACACCAATATCTTGCCAGGTGTCATCGCGAGGTTTATAAAGGGCCAGTTCCTTCTCAGTGTCGTAGAGCTCAGCCTCGTCGTCTCTCGGCTTCAGAGCTCCTATGCCAATGGTAGGCATCGTGGTAGCAAAAGCGACCAGCTGCCCTCCTCGTCCGGCCTACACATTCATGAGAATTGGTTCGCATTACACAGAAGAGCGTCTTACCAATGCTGCCAAGCCGCCAATTAGCGTGGATCCCAATGCAGATTCTGACATAGCGTAAATTTCGTCTCGTTGCATGATTGAAGTCAATAATGGCTCCAGTAGATGCCTAGAAAGCCTCTATTAGTGGGAAACGGAAACGATGCTGATGCCATACCTAGACTCTACTGCATCCACAAAGAGGTCTTCCCTGGATGGTACAAATACGTCTTCGAGATCAGGAACGACAAGCATTTGCGCCCTCTCTAAATGCGACTACACTTGTGGAGCACAAAGGACTGCCTGGTTATTTAAGACTAGGCATAGATGCAGAAACAGCATACGCACAGCAAGATTGTAGAAATGCAACGTCCGGTCAAAAGTAATGATGCAAAGTCGACTATGTGGGGGAAAGCACGGCTCCAGCGTGTTTCCCGTTTCAGACGGGCCACCATACAGGATATGCAGTAGAGATTGACATGCCGCACGCGTGAAACCGCTCCGGTAGGCGTCCATGGAGACATCAATGGCGAAGACGTAGTTCAACGGTTCGGGTTTCCGGCGGCCAGCGACGGGTTCCGGCATGACGGGTTGGTACAGAGGGTTCAATCCGGGAGGTGGATGAGGAGCCCAATAGTCTTCGGAGACGGTGAAGTCCACGGTACCCTTGTTCAGCTCGGGGCGTTCGGCATGGTCTGTACGCAAAAGGTTCGCATCCAGTGGACAATAGTCGTCTGGATCCACTGAGAAACAGTCTATGTCAGCACTATGGGTCCATGAAAAGGGAAAATACGCCACCTTCTGTCTCATGCTCGCACAAATTGCACTTCCACCTGACACCGTTGTTCACCCAAGTACACCAAGGGTTGATATATCCACGACATTTGCTACATCGCGCAGGACCACTTGACTTCGTCGACACCAGCGGAACGTGTTCCTCGCGAGATTCTTGGTCGGGGAACGGGTGGATGATCGTGGAAAGCGGAATTTCGCATTCCGCAGCCAGTCTGGACGAACTGGGGACGGTCCAAGTGGAGACACGGACGTATCTTGGAGACGAATTGCCTGCAAAACTTAGTAAACCGACACTATGCGAGAGTACAGTTGACATACCTTGGTCAATTGCCGTGTAATGAGTGGTAGACAACGGGACATGGCTACCGGGTAACGTCATATACGTTGAATTCTCCCATGACTCCTTGTCGGCCTCAATAACCTCCACAGGCGATGGTATCTGGTGTGGGTCTATCACAGGTCGTATGCCTGGTCAACGGTATGCCATAGTAAGACAGTGGATGTAAAGTCACGAGATTGACTTGCGTACCCTTATGACGAAGGCCAGCACTGTGCGGAGGTTGGGGAATATGGTGGGAAGTAGCATTGTGTGCATACATGCGACGAAAGGATGCGAATTCGAAGAGGTCAAAGGGGAACGAAAAGTAAACAACTTAAGCTGAAGCTCAAAAGAATCTGTGATCAAAGGTACGAGTTCGTTATTGAAAGTCTCCAGCACAGACTGACCCTAACCCTGATGTCACGCCCAGAGAAGACGAAAGCTTTGTAATACACAATTGAACAGGAAGTACAATAATGAAAATAGTTATACAACTTAGAGGGTATGAAAATATGTGGGTGTATACGACGCAGTCATCAAAACTCAAGTGCTAAAGGTCCACCCATCTCCGAAAAAGCTTGCAGCGCCATCATGACCCACGCCCGTAAGTACATCATCAAAGAGGGGGTCCTTATAGGACGACGTGGCAGGTTGACGGGAGATACATTCCACGCTGATTGTCCATCGAAGAGTGATTGAGCTGACGGAGAGTCCGGGTGGTGAGAATGCTCAGGAGCAAGGGACGATAAGAGGATGTCGAGACTGGCGGATAGTACATCAAAAGACGGCAATCCAACAGAGGGAGATGTGGTGGAAGGACCGCTGAGTAGAAAGGGAAAATGATCGCTCTGAAGCAGCGCACGATCCCCGGGTACGAGTGATAGATCCTTGACAGGATGTATCGCTGACCCGGACGCCTCTTGTACCTGAGAGTGCTGGGTGGCCTTCAACTTGGCGATCGGGGTTGGGACGGAGATAGAAGCGAAGGTATGGGGCTGTATATAAATTTCAATCTCTATAGAGTGTTAAAAGGTGAAAAATAGACTCACGAGGATGGAACCTTCAGCATCGCGCTCCACGAGCAGAACGTGATCGTCGACATCATCTCCGCAACTAACACTCTTGTCCGCTTTGGTCGACTTCTTACTTCTACGCGGACTACTGCGAACAGGTTCAGGTTTATATCCATGCATCTGCTTCCTATGGCGCGTGAGCGACCCTGGGTCAGCAGTCCGGAAGGGGCATGGGACGACATCGTCATCGGTATCGACTGTCTTGTAAGGACAAATGAATCTCTTCTCCCCATCGCTGAAGAAAGATATGTTAGGCACTGACAATCAACGCGTGGCGTGGGTTAGCTCATTGTACTGCTCCCTTGTGAGTCTTGAGATTGGACTTCTGGAGAGTGGCGTAGTCGCAACCAGCAATCTCACAACGGTGAAGGCTGTAAGAATTGGTGAGTCGACGCAACAGCTCGATATAATCTGAACGTACAAGTCTTCCTTGTTCTTGGAATGAAGCTTTGAATGCCTGACAAGGTCGCATCGTTTGGTGAAAGAACTGTCACAGCCGCTCACGAAGCATTGATACTAGGAAAGGGTATAATGTGAAGGGACGTTTTGACACACTGACGAGGAAGTACCTTATGTCTTTCCGTACGAATCGCGGGCATATTGGCTAGTACGACTCAGAAGAAGTAGCTGGTGTGAATGGGAGCCTAGAGGTCGAATACAAGGGGTCGATGTGCGTCGCTCGACTCTTCGATGTCGACGGGAATTGTGAGGAGCACATTGTAGAAATGAGGAGATAAATAGAGGCAAAAAAACTTCCGCCTCTTTGACATTACGGGAGGGGCTGTGAAAACAGCATGTATACCACAAGGCAAGAGGGGACAATTGGTTGTTGACCAAAATCCGCGGGGTGGACCTACATGGAACAAACAGTGGAACAAACATATTCCTCAGCTGGAAGTCGGCATTGCCAAGGATGCAGATTCTATTATTTGTCCTAGAGGGTCCACTTATCAACCGAGGCAATCAGCCAAGTTTCCCAGGCTCTCAAACCTAGACTTCTGCACGTGTAACACTGCTTGGTTCGGAATAGACTACCAATTTGGACAGCACCTGAACAGCATCGCTGATGCTATGTGAGCTCGAGCCCGGGCTCTCTCTCATGTGCTCGTATGTTCATAACGCACGATCCCGCGCCCGTTGCTGTCCAATGCCGACGAGCCACGCTCGGAATCTTAAGCTAGAGATAGTTGTTCAGAATTAGTTATCCTAGCTGTCATTGGTAACACTCACCCGTGCAACCTATGTATCGGACACGTCCTCAAGGTGGATAGTACAACCTCTTGAGGAAAGTTGAAACGGCATGTTCCTCAGGTTGCACCCTCATAGATCAGAAATGACAGTAATCATAATATGAGTCGGAGTAATGCGAATGCGATCCAGGACGACGACGACGACGACAATTACCGAGGAGCCACTGCCGGTGGAATGTGGTCGGTGCTCAAATTGTCTAGTGGTGGACGGTGGACCTCAACGCAAGATTCATCTCAGCCAGATGTCATGAGACGATACATACATGCTTCTTACAATACCGTGTTTAATGTGACGCGCTCTTCGCTGCCTTCGCTGCTGCGTGCTCCTGCGTCCAGTACGAGCCATGTGGCCATTCATAACGCACAATGCTCGACGTGTGCATCTCAATACTAAGCAAATAAGAATCAGAAAATCAGAAAAGATGCAGTAGCAGGCAATGACGGACCTATATCCCTCGTCTGCCTCGTTAGGAACGTTGTAGCGGCCGTTCTTGTTGATGGAACAAGGGTGCAGGAAATGTTCATGCAAGTGGTCTACAAATTCGAGGACGTTGCGCTCCATGGACCCAGATACAGCAATGTAATCGATCAAGCTGCGCAAAGAGTGGGTTAAATAGGCTGACCGTACACGACATATCTCCCACATACCTGAGATGAATTACGTATTCACAGAGACCGACACCACCGGCATGTGGACATACTGGAATACCAAATCTGAAACACACCTGTCAGTGAACATGACAAGCGTCTCGCAAAAGCGACTTACTTGGCGGCCATCAAGAGAACAGCAAGGACTTCGCTGACGCCGGCGAGACGACAAGAATCGATTTGACAGACGTCAATAGCCTCGGCTTGCAGCAGCTGCTTGAAGACCATACGGTTGTGGGCGTGCTCTCCGGTGGCGACACCAATGCCGTGGGATCTCAGTGCCTTGCGAATAGCGGCGTGGCCGAGAATGTCATCTGGCGCTGTGGGTTCTTCAATGAACCTAGCGAGCAATGTCATCAGTACGAAGGGAAAAGGGTCAGAGTCGGAAGGCATTACCATGGTTTTATCGCTTCCAAGCTAGCAACGTATTCAATAGCCTGAGGTACGTCCCACACCTGGTTCGCATCGATCATCAAAACACTTCCAGTAGGTCCTGCGTTCTTTCCAACGAGATCGGGACCATTAGGGTCCCTCGGTTTGTGCCCAGCGGGAAGATATTGGGGATCATCAATGATAGACCGGATGATCGTCCCTCTCCTCAAATCCGAGTCACGATCTGCGCCGACCTTCATCTTGAAGTGGTTGAAGCCAGCCCGAAGAGCCTCCTTCGTCAAGCGCGCGACCTTCTCGTCGCTGTACCCGAGCCAGCCGGCGGAGGTGACGTAGGCAGGGTACCCAACCTCACGAACTCGCGCTTCACGCTCGGGTTTCGATGCCGCCTTCTTCTTGAGCATAGTGAGGGCTTCCTCCTTGGTGATCGCGTCAGAGATATAGCGGAAGGCAGTCGATTTGACAAGTTCTTCCTGGAATCAGACATAAGTGACGAACAAGTAACGTGAAAAACACAATCACTCACAGGAGTCATGTCTACCACCAACTTCCAAAGTGGTTTCTTGCGCGAGCGAGCATACATATCCCATAGGGCGTTGTTTACTGCACCGATGGCAATGTGGATGACCCCCTTCTCGGGCCCAATCCTGTGTCAAGAAGTGAGACTATAATCCATGGAAGGACTGCTATGTTGCTCACCATCTGAGTTGGGGATCTGAGCAAAGATAATCCCAAGCCTGTCCCATGTTCGCGAACAACTCCTCGGTATCCTTTCCTAAGAGACGGTTCGCAACCTCCTTGATTGCGGAGCAAACGATGTCATTTCCTCGACCAATCGTGAAGGTCATGCCATGGCCGACAAGATCAGAAGATGTGGTGAGTGTAACATACGCCGACGAGTAATCACAGTCGGTATTCATGGCATCGGTGCCGTCGCCAGTGAGGGAAGTCGGGAATCGCACATCTGTAGCGGCAGTCAGACCTAATGAAGCGATCGTGCAAAGACAAAGCTCACCGTGAGTCTCGAAGCCGGTGATTGTTGGGGACATGTTGGGGGCGTTGGGTCGTTGGATTATGATCCATGGTGATGGCCTCTTTTATAAGAGCGAGGCCAACGTCCCGAGACCACCAACGCCTTCCACAGCGGTCCGTCGGCAATCCGGTCCGGGGTGGCGGATCTCATCGCCCCGCTGGCCTGGATCCCACGCGAGACGGAAGTCATGCTCGATAGCCAGGATGTTGATCAATTGGTCGTTAGGAACAACGTTGACACAGCGGAAGATGATTCTAAAAGTAAATCCCATTCATCTTAACATGCACAGAAGATAGAGTAATGAGCGGATCGGCGTAATCGCACACGAGGAAGAATAACAGGGTACAATGGCTTCAGTTTCGATGGAGTGCATGCATAACGCACTGCGCGCGGAGGGGAGGCGGCAAGAGAAATCAATCTGAAAGGAAGGCAACCAGGAGGGTATTATAAAGGAGTGTATTGTTCTCGAGCAGGGATGCAAGAAAGAAAGAAAATGAGAAGAGAGCAAAAAATGTGAAGAGGAATAACCGAAGACAAACAACGACCAAGAGTGAAGGGCGGCCTCCATCTATCCACCCAAAATCAACGATCCTGCGCTAATGCAGACTTGGCAGATCGTCGTGACCCAAACCTAGAGAAGAACCCAGCGCCGCCGTCGTGAGAGCTTGCGCTCCCAGCGCGTGAGCGGAATGACCATGCAGGAGACACTGGACGTTGGATGTCGCGAGGGTTCGGATCCAGGTGTTGATCCCTCGTGCGCGATGGTTCCCGCTGACTGCCATGGTTATGATGGTGATGGTGGTGATGCTCTATCCGTCCAGAACGACCGACAGTGTGTCGACCATCACAGCACGCCCGAACGTTCTCCAGCCCCTCATAGCCGTCGTCGGAAAGGACCTCGTCATGCAACTCGAAATCAAGTTCGCCGTCGTCTTGCCCGGGGATGTGCTCGAACGATTTCGTAGGACTATGTGGCTCATGTCCTGCCCACCGAAGATACTCGGCTGCAGGAGTACCAGAACGTTTACCCATGGACGCTGTATGGCTCAACGAGATCTGCGAATGACTGCGTTGGCCCCGGGGGGTGATATTCCATGAGTCCGTGCTAAGGCCTGTCCTCGTGGTACGAGTGCTTCGCTGGCTCTGAGGGCTTGCAATGATGTTCTGCTGTTGAGGCGTATTGCTATCCATCTCCGGTAAGCGGCCCTCAGCGGACACAGGGCTTTGCGGTGTGATACCGTTCGCAGGCGAGGTGACGGGAGGATTCGGGCGGGATAGAAGGTATTGCAGGGCCTGAAAATACTATCAGGAGAAATGCTTGTCAAAACTTAGACCGGGACTTACACTCAACCAGATGTCATGTCGCTCCTTCGTCGGTGCAGTGAACTTCATCTCACGCTGGGGGGTCGAGACTACGACGCTGTACTGGTGGATACCCGGAGGCATCGGGTTGGGATCCAGGACCGCACGAACATCTTCTATGTAAGCTGAAGAAAGACGTGAACTCGTGCGCCAAGGAGGAATGAATGATAGCGACGTACCACTCTTGGCGCTGGACTCCGACACTCCAGTTGAACCTGGATCAGCGGAACTCCAATACAATGTACGGGTATACGGATGGACCCAGAAGAACCGTTTATGTCTCCGTTCACCATGACCCTTTCCAATGGCACGACGAGTATACTTGTACAGGAACTCGCCGATCATGGTCTGCGTGATAGCATGAATAACGTTGGGGTCCGTGGAGCCTGGTCCTGAGCGATCAATGAGCTCTGTCCGCTCTGGCGTTACAGGAACCGGTGGTGATTGAGGCTCCTCATAGTGGTTCTCGGACGAGATAGACGACCGCTGCGACCCAAGACTATGCCCGTTCGAGTTGAACGATGTCGTGGACATCTCACGGTGTTCCCTCTCACGCAAGTTGAACGATTGCGCGGACGGGCTTGACTGCGCCGCCCGGGTCGCCGCGTTGGCCGCAGAACGGAAACTGCTGGTAGATGGCGGTTGACGGAGACCTTGCTGAGAAGGAGGCATACTCGAACCATGGCTCCGGAGACCAAATGGTCGAACGCCTGGAACGGAGAGTACAGATCCAAATGTAGGTGTCGTAGCTCGTTGTATCAACTCCGGCGGTGGTGGTGACGAAGGACGAGGCGGGGGTATGTCATGCGAAGTAGTGGGTAATCTTCTCTCAGGTATAAAGTTGGGTGGGGGCATACTATTCGGCGGCGGCGGCTGACGAGGAGGAGGCGGCAGAACCATCATCGGTGGTCTGGACTTGTCGACGACTGCAGCGCCACCGGAAGGCGTACGCGAACGTGTCATGACATCTTCCATGGCACTAGAAAGCGTAGACTCGATGGACTGTCTTCGGTCAGACGTTGAAGTCCGTGACCGGGACAGGAAAGTAGGCATAGAATCCCGGTGAGAGGATGGGGAAGGAGCAGCGACAATAGGCAACTGAGTCGTTGTGGGACCAGCAGAAGGAGGTGGAGAGATGAATTGGAATTGCTGGGATGGGGGACCCATTCGATAAGGAAGACCTGTCGTAGGGCTTGCCGGTGTCGATGATGGTGATGAGATCAATGGCGCAGGAAGCAGAGTCGGCGGCGAACTGGGAGCGGATGGCAAAGCAGACACAAGAGCGATTGGAGACGAGAGCACAGAGGCAACTGGTGTCGGCACAGACCACTGCTCTGTTTGAATAGACATCTCTCTGACCTGTGGCCTAGGCGGCAATTCGGCCGGAACCGTCCTGATGATCTCCTTCACTTTCACGATCTCTACAATCCGGGGTTCCTGTACTTCTTCGGCAGATACACCGATCGACTCGTATGTCCGAGTAGCAGTATCAGCGCTAGATGTAGTCGCAAGAGGAAGTGAGACTGCTGAAACCGCAGGCATGCTTGAGATGTGAGACGCCTTGATACTCTCCTCGTCACTGTCAGAGAAGTCATTGTCGGACACAGTCATGATCGAATGGAAGTCATCGTCAAGCGACTCAGTAGGCGTCGTGAGTAAGATGCTTGCCCTAGCGTCCTGATAATCGTCCGTCTCCGTCTCCATGTACATCTCGGTGTCCGCAGCAGAACCAGTCTCCGTCTGGGTGTCATCATCCTCGAACTCATCGTATGGCATCGAGAGGTGTGGTGGTCGAGGAGTGATGGTAGTGTCTGCACTTGATTCGGCCGCGAAGGCGTCCATGAAAGCATCCGCGGAGAACGGGGTGGTGACTGGGATGGACTCAGTCTGCACTTCAGTCTGTATTGATCTCGATGGTGCGACAACAATCTCCGGAATGGCCTGTATACTGACATCTACGGAGGGATGAGCCATTGTCTGCACTTCGACATGCGAGACAGTTGGTGAGGGCGGTGACGGTGCTTGAGGTATCGGAATGGGCACAGGAGCTGTCGCGATGGGAGCCTCGGGAAGCGGTTCTGTCTCCATGGAGGTAGAAACGAAAATTGGAGAAGGAGCGACATAATCATGCTGGGAGGAGAAATCAGAATGCACTAGCACAGGAGCAGCGTCGGTTTGAAGGGACACTTCAGTGGTGTGGATAGTTGCCACTGGCTCGGGTTCAGCTTGAATACCAAACTCTACCAAGACGGGTGGCGCTGGTGGACGAGAGGGTGGTGGAATGACTGGTACTGGTGTAGCCTCCAGGACGACAGTGGGAGCCTCAATAATGGGCTCGGTCTGGCAGCTCACTTCGGCCGTCTCTACCTCTGGTAGTTCCAAGGTATCCTCCATGGTTGAACCAAAGCCAAACTCAGCGGACAGGGCTTCCGGCTCGCCAGCGAAGGATGGTGGTCGAGCTTGTTGATAAGCAGCGCCACCGCGAGGACGACGTACAGCAGCTCCTCTTCCACGGGCAGGTCGCCCCAGAAGTGAGCGACGAAGCGGGCTTCGGACGATGGAGCTTGAAGAGCCGGAGCGGCGAAGGATGTTGGCAAACTCAGGATCCATACCCTCTACGCTAGTCACGCTTGCAACGCTGGTCCTATTGGACGCAAGATGAGGTGAAGGGGAAGCTTCCATCTCCTGCTCGTCCCGCTCGTCTTCTTGTAGGTCACGATCCTGCCCAAGAGAATTGTCTTCATCGTGGAAGGCTTGCGGGATAGGTGGTACAGGTGGGAGAGAATTACGTCGTGATTCGTTGTCGTCAGCAAAATCAGACGAAGGACTGTCGGCTGCTGCGCCAAACTGTTGTATGAGTGACGACACACGTCCACCTCTTCCACGGCCGCGACCTCTACCTGCACGATAGGGCGTAACACGAACTTTAGGCTTAGCCTCGGCAGTATCCTCATCCTCGTAGACTTCGCCATCTTCCGCATCGCCATAACCTGGAGACAGATCCAATTTACGCTTATAGTCCATGCGAAGCTCCTTTTCGCGCTGCAGTGTGCCCTTGAGCGTATTAATCTGCCTTTGGGCATGCGCGAGCCTTTGTTGGAGAGCTTCGATTTCGTTGGTAGGGTGATTGGGTGCAAGGAATGGCCTGGAAGGGGAAGCGTCGGGCGAAGAATCGGCGAAGTCACCGTCGGCCGGGAAGAGCGCGCCATTATCACGTTTCTTGTTGGTCGAGGCGGCGATGCTGAAGACATCGTCCTCGTCTGCTTCGTGTGGTGTGAGCATCTCGGCAGCGCTGACTCCGTTCGGCGTGAGGGGAGAACCGAAGCGAGGGAGCCTCTTGCTGGCTTTCGCAACCTCGAGCTTCATGGAATCCAATGTCTGCTGGAGGTCAGACTTGTCGCGCTGGAGACTAGCTGCGTGCTTCCGAGCTTGTGCGATGTCGGTGTCATGTTTGGCCTTGAGCTCTTCAAACGCCGTCTGATGCCGCTCCGCGTCGTTCTTGTGCTGATCCACGGACTCGCGCGTGACAGAAAGCAACCGAGTGAGACGTTTCTGCTCTCCCTCGAGTCTCTGCGAGCTAGCTTGGGACTCTGTGAGTTGAGTACGGAGTTCTTGCAACGTGACTTCGAGGTTCCAGTTCTCTTCCTTGTACTTGTCTGCCGACTGCTCTTGAGACCGAAGTGCTTCACGCAGGCTCTCCACCGTCTTCTCCAAGTCATCCTTCTCCTCTTTCATGTCCTGAATAGCCTTGTCGCGTTCACCAAGCAAGCTCTGAAGCCGTCGTACTTCCGTCAAAAGTCCACTGCCAATCTCGAACGCGAACTCTATAGCCATTGCGGTATTTAGACCACGAGACACGATACAGCAGAACGATTCGAGAACATACCAACATCGTCAGCGCGGTGTGCAGCATTCTTGGCTCGCCGTGACGATTGTGCTGCTGTAGTGCCGGAGGTCGCTGCTTTTTGGCGTTCAACGGAGCGATCGAGGTCTCCATGCGAGAGTTCCAATGCTCGGGACGGCGGTGATGCTTGCGTTCCATTCGTGGAGGGCTGCGCAAGACTTAAAGCAGATCCGGGCGATGAAAAACATGGTTTATCATACCTTGGTGATAAACGTGTGTGACAGCGATTCATTCTCCACGTCCCAATGCTTGATGGTTTCTGCAAGGTCGCGGTACTTATCGCGGATGCCAGCGTCCACGGCCAAGTCGTCGTCCGCGTCCAAATCGAGTTCTTGCAGCTGCCTGATACGTTCCTCCAATTCCATGCGCTGCGCAAGCAGCTGCTGCCCGAGCGTGCCTGCCTGCTGCAACTGCTTTTCCTTGCCATCGAGAAGAGTTTGAAGGTAGAAACGCATGTCGCCGTTGGGAGAAAGGATGTTGGTGGGTGACCCAGCCATGGCGGCGGCGGCGAGGTTGTCGTCGCCGTCAGAGAATGTGGCCATTGTCGTCGCCGTTGGCGAGAGGTTCAAGGCTGAAGCAGGGCGGGCAACGCGTGACGCTCAACGTGCCAATTCCAACAGCACGTGATACAGGCGCTTTTGGCTCGGCGGTCAAAGCACGACGAATGGACGTGTCTCACTACTTCACTGTTTGTCGACAAAACATTTCCTGCGCAAGTACGGTACATTACAGCTACAATGATCATGAGGGTATCTAAGCCAATAGGGAGAATAAGAAGAACAAAAGAAGGGAGCACCAAGTAACGGGAAGGCATTCCCTTTTCCCCGCACGCAACGGAGGACCCGAGCTATGAGAAAGAGACAAGGGGGGATTCTAACACAAGCTAGTGATATAGCATATAGGGTGGTAGATGTTCTGAGGGCAGCTTTGAACTGATGGTGGTGTAGAAGCGGATAACGGGGGAGTGAGACACAGACGCAAGGGTGGACGCGACAGTGCGCACATAAATAGGGTGAGGAGAACGAAAGTCGAATGGAATACTCAATACACAGGGTTTCCGGGCGTCCAAATTGCAATCGGGACGGTGTCATGCGGAAGAGATACGGTTGGTGATACAGTTGTGACTGGGATTGGGGAGACGTTCATACAAGACATATTATCGAGCCTTTTATAGCGTGATAGGGTCATTTGCGAAATCGTGTGGTCATCATGGTGAGGCGTGAAGCTAGAGTACGCGGTGGTACACGGGTGTCATCCCAAACGTATGTCCAGATGGTGGTGGATCCGGCGGTTCGGTGGAGGATGTAGACTCCGGAGTCAAAGGGCTGACGGTCGACGAAGCAGTAGTGCCAGATTCCGGAGTGAGAGGGCTTAGAGCTTCTGCGGATCCAAAGCGTGCTGCGGTCAGAGAAGTGGAGGGGTCCCTTGCCTGCATAGAAGTGTCAAACCCAGGATTCGTGAATACCACCGGTGGTAGTGACGGTGACGGTGGGGTAGCGGCAAGGGTTGGTGAAGCAGGGGTTGTGACGAAAGTCTTATATTCCGTGGGAGGGGGATTCCACGAACTGCGATTGAAGCTCCGTGCAGAGGGCTTCTTCCTGACACTAGCTTTGTACGCAGCCCGTATGGCAGCTGTTGCATTGGCGCTGATGCTAGCAGAGGTGGTATTCGTCGCGACAGAATTGTCTGACGCCATGCTCGGGGCGCGATGGTGGTGACGGTGTTGAGTCTCAGAAGGCGATAGAAGGTAGGACGGTGAAGAGACAGAGGGAACACGTCGCTTATGCACATGTGAACCGGAGCGTGAATGCGAGTGCTTATGAGGCGCGGTAGAGGTTGTGATCTCCAATTTCGGTGGACCAACGCGGTCAATATGCAATGCAGGAGAGCCGGGAGAGCTTTCGCAGGTCTCGTATTCACTGGAGCCCGATAATGACGCCACATCGTCTTCGTCGAGCGATATGGCAGTGTCTACCGTATCCGGTATTTCATCGATGTTTTGGCTGGTACGCAATGTTTGAATGCGAAAGGCGGATGATGCTGCTGATGCCTCTTCATCAGTGTCAGAGAAGGACGAAGAAGCTGCACTGGGCGAGACGAAAGACTTGGGTAGCGTAGGAGCGAAAGCCGTCAGAAATTCTTCTGGAGATACAGCTCGAGACGATATGAACTTGAGCGGCTTGTTTGGTGTCGGCAGGAGCGACTCTTCTGCGGTGCTGCTACTCTGGGGAGAAGCGTCTTGAGGTGAGACTGAGAATCTCTCTAGACGCTCCTTCCACATTGTCAAATTGTCGTGACATTGTTCTGAGAACTTCTCGAGCTCTACAGTCGCGTCAGGACAGTATGTGCAAGTTAAAGACAAAAAACATACGAGGAATACCGCGCCCAATAAGATTGAACAATGGTCCAGCAAATCGCTCTATGAAGAAGACTTGCCCCTTCGCCTCCCCTAGAGCATCTACCGATGGGTACACGCTGGGAGGGAGATCGAGGTGCTTTTCTAAAACGACTTGTGATGACCATTCTGATGACAGAGCAGCAGCCCAGTGTTGCGATACCGTGTAAGGGCGTGCCTGTAGAAGGGTCAGATTATCATACGAGAAATGACGTTCTTTGCTACTGACCGGGTTACTGATGTCTGCGCACTTGATCAATGCCTGACAAGCCAACACTTTCGCTTTGAAGGGGTCGGTCAGAAAGTCTCCATGATCTATCATCTCAGCAAACTCTAACATGAACCGGTCATGGACACTCAAATCCGTGACCAGAACGGTTGACAATAGCAGTTTCTTGCACCCTAGGGTACTTGAATGCCCACGGGGGTCGGCTGATCCATCCAAAAGACCTCCGAGACCAGTATGTTTCATGACCTTGAGAATCAGAGCGTAGTGCATTTGTTCCAATACAGATTTGTCATCATACAACACCGACAATGGTGTTTGTGCGTTTTTCTACCGGAGGCGTCAGCAGACAAACACATGCAAAATGAAGTGGAAGATACGCACCATGAAACCGTTTGTAAGACCTGGGTGACCAACATCGTGTCCCACTGCCGCAATGAACAAGGCGAGGATGTCCTCTTTCGTCAACACATCCAAGATAGAAGGGGTGCGTGCGTCAGAGTCTGAGACGGCGTGGGCGATACCGTTAGACTCCTTAAGCAGAAACCGCACATTCTGTACTATCCCAACCTCGCTCAAGAAGTGATAGAGCGCTTGGAATACATCGAGAGCGTGTTCGAAATTGTGATATGAATTCTTCTGCCGGTATATTGTTTGCAGGTTGTGCAAAAAAGCAGGCAATTGACCTGGGAGACGTCGTGAGCAATGGATAAGAGCGAGAGTGAACAGGGCTCACCTAATTCGACCCCACCGACAGCTCCACCTGGTACGCCGTGTAGGAAGCCTTCAAACAAGAGCAAAGCGCAAGACAAGACTTCATCTGAGGATAATTTGTGCGGCTCAAAATTCCAACAAGATAGAGACTCAATCAATCTCCGTCGGTTGCTCTCTTGCATCAAGAGATGGAATGGCTGAGGATAGCTGATGTACCGGGGACGAGAGGGGTCATCGTTTCCAGTCAAATCTTCGGGTGGAGCCGATTTGTCCCCAACACTGGACAGATTGTCGTGATGGATGTCATGAACTTGCGAGGAGAATGCAGCGAAATGCTGAGGGGACAAAGGGTTTGGTGAAGTTGGAACAGTGGGTTGAAATGTAGACACGCTCGGAGAAGGGACACTAGCAAAAACAATTGAGTATTCTTACGATACGGAGCACGAGGACAAACATACCTCTCGTAGCTTGGGTTGACAATTTCTTCGGTATGTGCACGCACATCTATGAGCACTTCCGCGTACCTAGTGCAGTACCCCGCATGTTAAGCCTGATGCCGTATGCAGGTGCTCACACAGCACGCACCTGGTCTCCCCCGTCTCGGTCTCTTCCCATCCTCCCCAGCCATGACCCAGCCCTTGGCTCTGATCGCTCAAAGCCAGAGCTAAACCGCCCGTGTCCACACTTTTCCCTCGTCTCCGCCTTGGAACGGACATCCTCACTAGCGGGGGGATGGGAGACAGGAGCATCGACTCCCCGCAAGGATTGAGAGCGTAAGGACGGGGTGAGAGCAGAGTACAGAGTAGCGGTGAAAATAGATGATCAGACGCCAAATAAGCGATGAGCGCTGTGTCGGCGTCGTCGAAGTCGATGGGCTCGCCGTCGTGGACGTCAGTCGGGACTCGAAGTCACACCCTGATCACGAATGATGTGACACCTCCGAAATGGATGTCACGGATGTCACAAACATCCTCTGCAGACATTGTTATAACCCTCTCTCCCGTGGATTACTCTCAAATCACTTTCAATCCTCACACGACATCCTCAATTCTCCAGCATGAAGCTCGTCAGGTAGGTTTCACGCTTTTGTGATGTTGCCCAGTCTTTCCAACTGTACACAAGTGCAGTACGCAGTCGCTGATAATATCCCCAACCCTCCAGATTTTTGATGAAATTGAACAATGAGACGGTCACCGTCGAGTTGAAGAATGGTTCTGTAGTACATGGCACAATCACAGGTAAGCATATCAACCTCGACTACACGTACTTGGTCTCACATCCGTATTTTCACAAGGTGTTGACATGCAGATGAACACCCATCTAAAGACGGTCAAGATGACCGCGCGGAATCGCGATCCCACATCGCTGGATTCCCTTTCCATCCGTGGAAACAACATTCGTTACTTCGTCCTGCCCGATGCGCTTCCTCTGGACACTCTTCTTGTCGACGACGCTCCCAAGCCAAAGAGCAAAAAGAAGGACGACGCCCGTGGGAGAGGACGCGGTGGAAGAGGTGGTCCTGGAGGACCAAGCGGAGGAGGAGACCGCGCCAGGGGTGGGGGACGCGGAAGAGGACGCGGACGAGGCAGGGGATTCTAGGCTGCGAAATCCATCCATTGCTTTTGCTCCCTGTGAATGTGCGTTAGGCTTTTTCATAGTTCTCCGCCACTTGAAAATATTGCACAGTGTACCTGTGGATTGTTGTATGTATATATCAATGCCAACTTGCTGCATCGGAGGCTAGTCTGAACACGATGTGCTTCGAGAATTACTCATCCGAAGTCATACTACGCTCGCCTGGCCATTGGTCTCTGAAGACAACAAAAGGAGGAACGCTCGTAATCCACTCAGCAGCATAGAAAGACAGTCTTCCGGTGAAGTATACAAGCTCTGTTCTTTGGCAGGAGTGGTCTTCGTAATGTCTTTGCGTTAAGCCATTGGACCCGTCCGTTGGGCACAAGCCGTTCCGACCCCCAAGTGAAACCCGATTCTTCCGCCTACCGTACTTCTGCTTTTCCAATACTTTTGTGAATCTCTCGACTGACGTCTTTACTTGTTCCTTCAGCTCTAGGAGAATCATCCTCCTGCCCAACATGCTGCCATAGCTCCTCGGATGCCGATGATGTTGGCACGTCCCATTGGGTGTCGCCGCTCATGATTTCGAGCTCTTGGCAGAGGCGTTCCTGAATGACCTCAAGCCAATTGACGTGGCTGGCCTCAACGGAGCGGATGACTGCGATGCTGGCTCGTACTCAAAATGCACCAAGAGACAAGGGAGCGCCACCGCGAGCGTGGTTCAAGTCGACCCTGCAATTCGGTTCGGGGTTAGCCATCCTACGATCCCAAAAGGCAGACGACACTGTGTTATTGCATGACTCGTTTTGATATGAGACCCAGGAGAATGCCTTTGAGGCGGACTTCCTATCCGGCCGTTGCTACCAGACTCTGAACTGGGAGCCATAGCCGACCACTAGGTATGTTAGCCCGAGTTAGGGACGGAGGGTGGCAAAGTGCTCGTCGTGCTCGTCGCTTCAACAGTGTGTATTCCATGTACTTATACACCGTACGCTCTCGTTGCGCTGGGCGACACCACAATAACGGCGGGTTGTACGATCTCACTGCTGCACACACACACAACGAATATTTGGGATTTTATCGATTTTATTAATGCCTCCGGCCATCTAAGGCAAGTCCTCCAAGGGTTAAAACCTGCCGCACCTTTTGGTGATTTTGCTACGGTCAGGAGTCGCGTCAGGTCCTCCCTCAACGACATAACTCACCCCGGACTAAAGCTACATGGAAGAGCAATGCTACATGGAAAGCGAAATGCCTGACACGAGAAAGAGAAGAGAAACGAGGGCCAGGAGGAGAAGAGAAGGAGAGGGATGATGGGCTCTAGAGACAACAACAGCAGGTCTTATATACACAACGGACTCGGAGAGCGGCTAACGTACACTCTCCGCTCGAGGGCCCACGTCAAAAAGAACAAGAGCTTGTCTGCCGATGCTCGGCCCAGTGTATCGCGTTGTTCAGGGGATACTTGGTTTCTGATTGTCCGTTTTCGTTGAGCTGGGTCTTTCTGGTCGCAGGGCGCAACGCGTAAGCCCTCTCGTAGCTTGTAGCATCAGGCCTGTAACACTGCCCATTCTACACGTGTAAATCGCTTTGCTTAGAATGCTGTACGCATGGCAGAGTGATTATCCACTGCGAAGGTTCAACGGAACAGCGTCCCAAAAAACTCGGACTCGGCTTAAGCATGAAGGTATTGTATTTCTTCGCGGTCCTCTTACGAACAAAACAGAGGAACACCTCCGTACAATAAGGATCAGAAACGAAAGATGACAACACAATAGACATGTCGTCACAACTTGAATTGGTGTTGTTATATCGATCTTATTATCGCATCAGAAAGTTTGCGGTATCGAGAAATGGAGGTGCAACCGAGTTTTCTAGATTCAGTTGGACAGTGACGAGATACAGAAGAAGTGCATTCTAGTCGTCTCGCCACACCGCTTTTGGACGTTGAGTATGCATATTTGAGCCTCTCTCTGGACGCCCCAGACAACTCGTGAACCTTCGCCGTAAACGCGCTGTCGCCGGGTCAGTGCGGGCCGCCCCGGGACAGACTGTCCGCCGGTCTGCCTGTTCAGAAAAGGCAACCCCGACGTGTCTCTTGACCACCGATGTTTGCTCTCCGTCATGCTCTCCGACCTCCACGTACGGTTCACTTCGGACTGGCTCGTCGAATATCCTGCACAGCGCCGCGTTTGTCAGCTCCTCAGAAAAGTCTCAAAGGGATAGACGAGGTGGCGGAGAAAGTTATTGAAGATGACGACCTCCCATTCTTGTCTCGCCCCCTCGGTGTCAAGGAGAAGCCGTCCACGATACCCATGACGTGGCGACAAGAGATGATGGACCAGGATGTTCGGATGAAGCATAGGCAGAAGCTGTACGTTCATGACTGTACAGTCTAAGCGTCAACGAGACTAATTGGTACGTGTTTTTGCAAGCGTGAAGGAGGCCACCAAGGGATACTTCACGGATTTGAACGCGACACGGAAACATGGTGGAAAGACATGGGTCGCTCCCAGGGTGTTGATTCGCGAAGACGTACGTCGTTAGACTGCATTGCTCTTTCTTGCTGCGAGTGCATTCTGACCGAGCACCAGAAAGCGTTATACTTCCCAGACATGGTTGGTACGGATTTGAACTCCCAGAAAGTCCACACGACCGATCTTCTGCGAGGGAAAATCACAGTGCTGGGTATATTGTCGACCAAGATATCTGAGGTATGTCATTCGATCATGCTGTGGCCTTGCCCCGACTTCAGAGCTCACAGAATATATGTGACAGATTCAGACCAAGATGTTCACGCAGCCTACCAACATTGCTTATTCGACCCATCCATCATACCAATTCGTCCGGATCAACCTGCAGGAAAACCTCCTCAAGTCTTTCCTCATCTCAATGTTCACTAAGAGCATCCGACGGCAGATGCACGAGCAACATTGGGGACGTTATCTCATCAGTAGTCAAAATCTGGAGTAAGTCCTCTTCCGTTCCGCTATACGTGTCCCTGCTAACGTTTGGTGTCGTGGTTGTAGTTACGTTCGTGACGACGTTGGTATCACGAACAAGCATGTTGGATATGTTTTTCTGATAGACGAGAACTGCAAAATTCGCTGGGCGGGATGCGCAGATCCAAAGCCGGAGGAGGTGGAGGCGTTGAACGTATGCACGGGTGTTCTGCTCAAGCGGCATCCTACACCGAGTTCCGGGCCATTGGGTGCGTAGATCTAGTGTCCTTTGATATATTCCGTTACTCGTGATTATCGTATGTTATAACGGTATGGGCGCACGGCGAGCGTTGAGTAACGCTGAGGTTCGGACTTCAACTCCTCTGCTCTGGACTTGCGTTCAACTTGACAAGCAATACCCTTCACCGCCAGGACATTCCTGGTTCGGAACGTCTACACAGCTAGGCTGCATTCGCTGAGATAGTTCCTTGACTTCACTAGTTGAGGCAACATCGTGTTCTATAGCCGTGCTATGTGAGTTCTGCGTGCTCTAGCTTTCCTTGGGTAGCCTCTGCGTACGTCCGTTAACTGGGTCCCAGAGGACTTCAGGCTTCATGTAGTATGAGTTTTGACATGAAACCCAGTTGATCATCTCGCTCGCCTCACGGATCGTTAGTAGAGAGTCCATCTTGCTTGCATTTATGGATCCTTGAATGCGACACTACTGTACATATTGAATCTTGATGTCCGAATGATTTATGAAACGTATCCCGCGCCCTCTCTTCGAGTCTAAGCCTTCGTGTTCTTTGACGTTTCCTCAGCACGGAGGTAGATGTTCCCTTTCTTGTCTTCTTTCTGCTCCGTCTGAGGCGAGTACACAAACCCTGCGGCTTTCTTCTCCTCTGCCATGGTCTGGAGCAGCTTCAGCAAATCGTCCACGGCTTCTGGACTGGTCTGTATGTGCAGGACCAGCCTCGGGTTGGCACCAATGGAGATAGGATCTGGGAGGGCTTCAGCACGCTTCGCGAGCTCCGCATAGCCCACGCCAATGGGCGAGGGGTCGAAGAAAATCTGCACGAAAAACGTGAGAAAGCTTCAGTCGGCAAAATGTTGTGCAGACTGACCATGCAAGTCTCGGCGGTAATGATGTTGATACCTAACTCCTTCATCCCGTGTTCCAGCTTCTTCGCGAGGTCATGGACGAATGCCAGGCGAGGAAAGTTGTGCGTCAAGGCAAATGCAGCCGATGCAGTCAGTATGCTCGTCTGCCTCATCCCACCGCCGAATAACTTCCTGAACCACCGTGCTCGTTTGATGAGATCCTTCGTACCCACGAGGCACGAACCGATGGGTGCACCTAGCACATGATTCAGCGCGAGTCTATAAGACGTTGAAGAATTGCATTTACCTAGGCCTTTGCTGAAACACAAGCTAACGGAGTCGAACGGCTCGCAGAGCTTGTTCATTGGGATTCCAGTCTCGATCGCAACGTGCCATATGCGCGCGCCGTCCAAGTGCATCTTGATGCCTTCGCTGTGAGCGTAGTCGGAAATGGCGACGACGTCCTCCTGAGGCATGATAGTGCCGTTGAGGGTGTTTTCGAGGGCGATGACCTCGACTGGTGCGCTGTTACATGTAAGGCAGAAAGTGCAATGCAGATGAGATGGGTACGTACATGTGCACATTGTCGCCCAACATGACGTTGGCCTGCACGTCGGCCAGAGTAAGATGGTGACCTATATCACTTGACCGGGTGAACGTCAAACTCGCGGACAGCCTATTGACTGACCATTAAGAGGGGAGACCGCAATTGATGTAGCTCCGGAGTGGAACGCAGTCCCACCTGCCTCATACCTAAGACAAAATCAGCAATGTCAGGGTGTCGAGGATACGGAAAACGAGCTTTTACCTATGTATATGCGCGCGATTATCAGTGATAATGGAATAGGGAGGCTGTTTGAGATGCGTACGGAGCGCGATCTGATTGGACATGGTCCCGGACGGCAAGAAGAGTGCGGCTTCCTTCCCAGTCAACTTGGCCATATGTGTTTCAAGAGCCACAGCTGAAGGCTCATGGTAGACGTCATCACCCAAGGAAGCCCTGGAAGCGTAGATGTACATTTCTTTGGACGGGACTAACAGGACTCGGCATGAGTACAGCATGTTCCTGTCAAGATGCGGTTTGGCATGGTGTAAGTACCTGTTAATGTATCGGCTGTATACAAGAGTGAGCCGCTGAACAAGGCAAAACGAGTCTTCACGTACATATGAAGCTCCTTGCAATTTGCTGTCTCGCTCTTTCATTGTCCTAGTACAGCGTAGCATTGTGAGCATCCAAACTTCAAAGCAGAAATGAATGAAACAACGCACCGCTGCTTGGGAATGAGTGAGTATATTGAACTTGACCTGTTCCGCGATTACACTCCTGGCATCAGCCAAGTCGAAGGAATTCATGTTGATAGTTCGAGAACGAGTAGAAACGCGCGAAAGCAGCTTCAATGCGCCACGTTGCGGTCTCGGGTTCGAATCCTTGAGCCTCCATTTTGTTGCGCCAGCCTCGGAAAGAGCGTCCAAAAAGACGTCCCCACATCACCTCGTTTCTGACGTCGACAAGCAGATAAAGCGGTATTTGCAACGTTCAAGGTCAGAATATTGGGAAATGATCTAATTCCATTGTCAGTTGTATCGCAGACACACGAAATATTCACTCGTCGAACGAGTTGCCACTAGTAGCCTGAATAATACTGGCCGGTAATGTAATCACTCCAAGTCTTCATGCACAGTGTTCGTATCTGTTGACTACTGTAGACGGGTACCAGATGTCTCAAGAGAACGGCAGAGATTCAACCCTCACGTTGCCTCGAGAGCTCGTCAATGAGATTGTCGGCAACATGAGCAAGGACAGTCTAGCTACCTGCGTGCTGCTTTCGCGGCATTGGCGCGTGTCAGCCCTCCCAAAGCTGTTTCAAAATGTCGCTGTTAGGTTGAAAAACACGGATTATACCATGGATGCCTTCAGGATGTTCCTAGCCTCCTCGACTGTGGCTCCATATGTCAAGTGTATTCTTTTCGAGGGCCCCAGGACGTCGTCGTCTTCATATTGCTCCCAAGTACTTGAGCGATCCTGGTCTAGGCCGCGGCAGCGGGCAGGTACTTCTAGCACATTCCTGTCTCGAAATCGAGCTGACGATAGTCTCAGTCGGACTTCTTTGGCCTGTCACACTGTACAAGCCTTGATTCTCTTTCCTTCACTACAACGTTTTGCTACCAAGACCCCGATAATGAAATCTTGGACGATATTTCCGACGACTTGTGGAATCTTGTCCTCAACCTTCCGCCGACTACGTCTCAACTTCGAATCAACTTCGAATACTTTGTTCGCGAAGAGATCCATTTCGATTTCATAGAGAGCCTTTCGTGGTGTAACATTGACGAGCACCTCCGCACTCGAGCCATCAAAGATGTCACAATCAATTTCCTAGACGAGACCGACCGCACCAACCCTACAAGACAGGTAGCCTCGTTCTCGAGGGAGATTGCGATGGTGAAAGCGGAGATGCCATATCTACTGGCCAACGGCGTCCTCACGGTTTGCGAAAGTCGTCCTTTTCGTGGTGAGTCCGAATATACGTAGTGCGACTGGACAGATGCCAATGACAAGCTTCTCGTATTCAGTCGAGGGATTGAGAAACCTTGGAGTACGCGAAAGTTTGGACTCTTTGGAGCGTCATTCTCACATTGTACCTATGGCAACTCCAGAGGGGAAAAGGAAGCCTTGAGATTCATGTACGTCCTGGACCCGGTTTTGAGCAGACCTCATTCAAGTTGACCTGATTGAACATATAGGTTTATATATGTATACCATCGTACAAGAAACGGTTTCCACCCTTTTAAGTCTAAACCTCCGAGCTCTTCTTTGTTTCTTCAACGGTAGATGTTTCCTTTCCCATTTCTGTGTTCGTCCGTCTGTGCCGGAGACACATATCCGGCTGCCTTCTCCTCCTCAGCCATAGTCCGGATGAGAGCGAGCAAATCGGTCACAACTTCTTCACTTGTCTGTATATGTAGGACCAGCCTGGGATTTCCGCTAATCAGAATCGGATCGGCGAGTGCTCCAGCACGCTGCGCAAGTTCGGCGTGAGTCACGCCAATGGACGAAGGATCAAAGAACACCTGTAGCGAAATGCAAGACAATGGTCAAGAGTCTGAAATCGCCGCTGATTTTTCACTTTACTCACCATGCAAGTCTCAGCCGTGATGATGTTGACTCCCAGTTCCTTCATACCGTTTGCAAGCTTCCTTGTCAGACCATGAACGTATTCCAGGCGAGGAAAGTTGTGGGTCAATGCGAAGGCAGCTGACGCGGTCAGTATGCTCGTCTGTCTCATCCCACCACCGAATAGCTTCCTGAACCAACGTGCCCGTTTGATGAAATCCTTTGTACCCACGAGACACGACCCGATGGGCGCACCTTCACATGGACACAATACGATGAGCGTAGATCCGTAGGCAACAATAACGACCGAGTGTACCTAGACCCTTGCTGAAGCACATGCTGGCGGAATCAAACGGCTTGCAGAGTTCGCTCATGGAGATCCCGGTCTCCATTGCGACATGCCATATGCGTGCACCGTCCAAATGCATCTTTACGCCCTTGCTATGAGCGTAGTCGGAGATTGCGACGGCATCCTCCTGAGGCATGATAGTACCGTTGAGAGTATTTTCGAGGGCGATCACCTGGACTGGTGCACTGTTACATATATGTATGAGGCAGGTTGGAGAAAAATTCAAAGAGCATGGTTACGCACATGGCCACGTTGTCGTCTAGCACTATGTTGGCCTGCACGTCAGCTAGTGTGAGATGATGACCTGTGGATAAAGCATCAAATGAGCTACAGTTGCACGGAAACTTTCTTGACATACCATTTGTAGGAGAGACGGCGATAGTTGAAGCTCCAGAGTGGAATGCAGTCCCGCCAGCCTCGTATCTGTCGGATTTTGAGGGTATCAGCAAACGAGGATCGACCATGAACTTGTGCTCTTACCTGTATATATGTGCACGATTGTCGCAGAGGATAGCATAAGGAGGCTGTTTCAAATGTGTACGGAGCGCAATCTGATTGGACATGGTCCCAGATGGCAAGAAAAGAGCGGCCTCCTTGCCGGTCAACTTGGCCATGTGGGCTTCAAGAGCCACAGCTGAAGGCTCGTAGTAGACGTCGTCACCCAAGGAAGCCATGGAAGCATAGAGGTACATCTCTTTGGACGGGACTGACGACCTCAGCATGAGCACAGTCAATTCAAAGTGCACGATACGGCTGATCGTGTACCTGTTAACGTGTCGGCTATATACAACAGTAAGCCTTCAGAAATGTCAGAACGAGTCTTCACGTACAGATGAAGCTCCTCGTAATCTGGTGTCTTGCCTTTTCATTGTCCTAGTAGCCAAAGATAAGCTTCACCAGCTCGGATGGTTGACTTGGAGAACAGACCCACCAGTTCTTGAGTGTGGGTGAGGACTTCGAACTTGACCTGTTCTGCGATTGCAATCCTGACATCGTCCAACTGGGATAAACTCATGTTGATGATCCTGTAATGGATGTAGAACGAGAACTGAATGCTGCCAAAGTCATGGTAGCGAAATCCAATTGATAGCCTGAGGAAGGAACAAAGGAGTTGCTCCGACGGACCGCCGCATGCCAGTGTGGGATTCGAGTCTCAAGAAAGGACTGTCATGTGCAGAGGCCTCAGGCAAAACTTCCGAACTACGCAACCAAATATTGGTGTACTCGTTCTTGTACTTACATTAGAGTCTTCAGCCTCCGTTTTGTGAGGTACAATGCTCCACTGATATAACGAGACTGTACTGAAAGGCAGCAGAAAAGAGACGCACTGTACCAAAATCGAAAACAGCCCAACCGCAATTATTCACAACACAAAGCATCATGTTGAAAGCGTAATATAGTGATGCTACCGAGGCTACTAGTAGCAATTAAGCAACTGCGTCCACTACATAAAGAACTTGCTGTGGTCTCACGAATAGCCCTCGCGTTTCTGAATTCGACACGTCTGAAACTGCAGGGGACACACTCCTCAGCCGCTTCGCCCTCTCGACACTGAGTTGGTCGCCTTCACGCTTCAGGTTGCTATGACCGCTCACATTACTTGTCCAGTCAATGCGGCGCCGTCTAGACGACTGTTCCTCGCCGTACTCCCAATCCGACGGGCTCCCTATATCGAAATACCGCACCCCATCCCACGTCCCATCGTTCCACTGTTGCCCGTCAAGTTTGTCGTCGTCCCAATTATCGCTCACCGGGACCTCAACTCCTACCCATGGACCAGCTTGACCTTCGACTTCCCCAATATATCGCGCGTAGGCTCTGAAGCGTGCTCTCTTCGACGAGATGATACATGGAATGCCGATGTCCAACGTCGACCCGCGCGGAACAACGGATGGGTCCTTCGCTGCCAAGTCGACCGTAGACTCGGTGACAGTATCTCCCGATGACTTGCGCTTCAGAGAGGGCTTGAGCGTGGAGGAGCTGCTTGGCTGTTCGGATCGATGGGCATGCGACAATCCAACTGGAGTCTTCTTGGTTCGTGCGAGAGAGTCTTTCGAGGGATGGACGCTGAGACGCGGGGATGGTGGAGGAGGAGGTCTCTTACGAGCCATTGCAGACGTCGCAGAAGTTGTGGAACGTATGGATGTCGAAGACGGTGTCCTCCGAATGATCGGCGTCAGTTTCGTGGAGTCGGAGGGGGAAGACGCGCCCGGTCGCTTGTTCTTGACGGCTGAAGATGACTTGGTAGTTGCAGTAGAAGTTGGACGAGAGCGCACAACTCGTGGTGTGGATGTCCCCGTAGTCTTGACACTAGTCGTTGAGTGAGTTGACGCAGCAGACAGCCGACGTGACCGTGTTGTTGAGCTGGGCGGTATTTCGGATTTCGCGGTCGCGAATGTCGTGGAAACGCCGTCACTAGTGGTGGAAGATAATGTTGATGAGGGTCTACCAGTCGATGAGACGGGTCTCAGAGTTGAAGGACCAGCAGCGGACTTGCGTAGAGTCGACGCCCGAGACTGAGTTGATTTGACGGAAGCGGCCAAAGACCGCGGCCTGGGGCTTTCCCCAGTTGACAATGAGTTTGAAATAGTACGACGTGTGGTACCCGACGCGTGCGTGGTAGTCGACCTAGTTGACTCCGAAACTGATACGGATGAAGAGGGTAGATGCGGCGTGAGTTTAGAATCGGGACGAGGACTAGTGATACTGAGTGTCGGCGCTCGCGAAATCGTTGTTTTTGTGGTGACAGTTGACCGCACTGATGCAGCAGACGATTTTGGGGCATCTACCGGTTTCGAAGCATGTCGACTGATAACACTGGTGCGCAGCGAATGCATGCTTCCTGTCTCGTTCTCTTCCGGCTTGAAAACAGTTGAGCGAACACCAAGCCTAGTGGGAGTGCCTGGCTTCGGAGGAACAGTGGCAGTAGGTGGACTAAACAAATCCTCAATGGGAACCTCGACCTCTGAAATTGAGCAGAAGTCGCTGTCGTCAATATCGGCGAATGCAATAAGAGCGTGCCAGACGCACCGTGGCTGATTTCCTTCAAAGCCCAACCATCCAGAGAATCGAATCCGCCCACTTGCTTCACTCCAATCCATCGTTTCCGCAGCCATCGGATGACGTCCATACGGGTTTGTTCCACTTGTACGCGTATATGTGATGTAGAAGGTAACATTGTCGCATCTGTTTCCGTTGGATGAGGCCGCAGAAGGATGGAAGAAACAAGAGTCTGTCGAGTTGTTAGAAGAAAACCTGAGAACATTGCCGTGTAGCGTACCTGGTATAGCGTTCCTGCATTCCCCTCACCGATACCCCTCCTGACGCTATCCATGACCCATTCCACCTTATCCGAGTCCTCAAAGCGTGCCCCGTCTGACTCCATGATTTCCATCCATTCCGATTGATCAAAGCAACTCTCTGCTTGGGCGCATAACACCTCGTCGATAACCTTCCTTGCGTGCAGCACCATATCCCGTACAACATCTGCCCATGACTCTATGACAGAATTCAATCTCTGCATGGCATCATGGGACGCGAACAGCAGGGGAAATATGTTCAGAGGGTTGGTACGCTTCGCAAGTCCTTTCAATAGGCCGTCGCGTGTCTTCTGAGGCAGCCGTGCAAATTCAGGCGTACACCATCCATCCCCGAAAAGGCCAACCAGTGCCCGACGCGAACCACGCTCGAGATGGGGGTTCTTGACGTCGTCCATAAGAGAAAACTCGAGGACTCTGGGTGCCCGTCGAGCGCACTGACGACAACGACAGCCTCCTACGCCCCATTTCCCCGCCGTGATCCGTTCATATTCTGAGAACTCCAGGAAAGCATGAAAGAGGCCGTGCATCATCTCCTGGACGATGCGGGCCTGCACCTCGTCATAGAGTGTATCCAATGATAAATAAGTTGCGGAGCGCATAATGTGGAAAGCAGTGTCCAGGTCGAAAGTTCGATGAGAGAAAACCAGAGTTCCGGTATAGATGAATCCGAGGGTGAAGTGCAGAGAGGCCGGGGTAAACGGCGGTGAGGGTAAATTGAGAGTGAAGGGTTCGTCTGGTTTTTGCGAGACACCCCACTTGATGAGCTGGGTATGGAAGTAGGGAGAACGTGAGATGAGCATGAACCGATGTGACGAGAAGATGGCTGTCGTGCTATCGGGATTGCCAGACGAGGTCGAAAAGACACCGGTGAGGGCAATCTTGACATCGGAGTACAGTCGCGATCGCCACATGAAGACAAGGTCCTTTCGCAACTTGTCTACACGTGCTTCCTCCGCATCGCCCTCTTCACGGCTCTCCGAGGTGTCAAACAGGAACTCGAATGCTTCTCCAAAACCCTTGCCGGTGTAGAGATACTCCAACTCATTGGAAAAGAGCACGGGATTAATGGAAGTGGGAAGACGCAGAAGTGCGCCCGTCCCTGTTGACGGCGCTGGAGAAGCTGCACGGTTGAAGGGAGACGGTGATCGGGAGACGGGCGGATAGTCTACTCCGAGGCTGAGGGAGAATGTGGACTGTGCTGGGAGCGTGCCTATTGGAGAAGACGAGTACGGGTTGGGCGACGTCGGGGGAGGCGGGCGGAAGGCAAAGTATCGGGCCTGGAAGCTTGGCGGCGCACGAGCATACACAATTGCTGACGATAGAGGTAAGCATTGAAACTGGATGGTTCAACGAGAGCACCATGCGCACCTTTATGACCCCAAACCTCGTCGACGTCGCCGGTGGTGACCAGGTTGTCGTTCATGAGCTCCCAAACGACATCCGGAAAGCGATCTTTTGCATGATCGAAGAGAGCCTGCAAATCACTCTGCCAGGCGAGCGTCGAGTTTCGTGTAGCCTCGAGCAACGCTGGAGGGGTGTTGGATGTGGGAGAGGAGGCCATGGGTACGCGGGACGGGAGCAAGGACGACGACAGAACAGGAAGAACAAAAGGAGAGACAGTAGCGAGAGCAGGATTATTATTGTATATTGGAGATGGGTATCGTGCCGACAAGGCTAGGAGACGGAAGAGAGGGCGTGGACGCTGCGAGGAACAGCGAGCAATGGCCAAAGGGTGATGCCAATTGTCTCTCGCCGACGTCGGGCGGCAACAAGCCACGCGTATCACTTTCGCACACTCTCGATAATAAAACAACAACATATCTCTACATCCATGGGTCAAACAATATTTTGCCACACCGACCCTTGTCGAATGCCTCGTACGCGTCCACCGCCGAGTCAAAGCTCACTACTTTCTCGATCAAGCTCGCCGTCTCCCCCACGCCTCCAAACACGTCTTGTCGTTTCAATAAAATGCTCGCGGCAGTCGGGAACATGCTCCTCACAGGACACCGCCCGAAATCGAAAGACACGTTCTTGTCGTACACCTCTCTTCCCGTGAGCGGAAGCTGCGGGGCTTGGTGCACTCCGACAGAGCTGATCAGCCCGAACGGCCCTACCAGTTCGTATGCCAGACTGAGCGCGCTGTTGTTGCCCACAATCTGTACACAGTATCAGTAATCATGGGGAGCATTGGTAAAAGCCCCACCGACCTCTAGAACCGCGTTACAGCCGATGCCATTCGTCCATAGTGCGACAGTGTCCTTCGCCTCAGGAATGTCTGCAACTTTGACTGTGTCCACCTTGGTACTCGGCGACATCGCTGCTAGTACAGCTTGCATCTTCTCTCTCCGTGAGGGGTTCATGTCGACAGCAACAATCCTGTAGTCGATCCCGTGTACATCGGACAGCAACTCCAACAAGCTGACAGTCGCGCACTACGTGTATCCAATAAGCCTGGGACATGGCAAGAGACCAAACCGACTTACTACACCCACAGGCCCTAGGCCGACTACAGCCAGTGTGAGTGTCCTGTCCTGCAACGAAAGCGTTGTAGGCTGAGACGAGGCTACGGCGTCAGGGAGGTAGGAATTGAATGGATAGGGCACCCCGTTTATGAACGGTGAGATCTTGGGATGCTGTAGTGCCTGCAACACAGCAAACACACCGGTGGGTAGGATATCCGCCAGAAGCAATAGCGAGCTGTCTGTGATCACTTGGTCCTGCCCGGACGAAAGCGAGGACGTGATCGAGTCGACCTTGAACAGGGTACCCCCTGCCTTGGGTACTCGGACATATTGCGCTTGTCCTCCAGGCAGGTTCGGGATACCAAATAGCTGAGAATGGATACATCGACATGTCACTCCACGACGACAAAACCTTGAAAAGGGCCGAGATGATGAGCCATTTGAGGGGATCATTGGAGGTAAGGCTTAC
This sequence comes from Antrodiella citrinella, assembly GCA_004802725.1. NCBI lineage: Eukaryota > Fungi > Basidiomycota > Agaricomycetes > Polyporales > Steccherinaceae > Antrodiella > Antrodiella citrinella. The sequence goes on from SGPM01000251.1 coordinate 36,605, forward strand.
TGGCATTCACCGCAAGAGATGGTGAAGGGGGAGACAACCTTGTCTCCGATCCTAAGAGTGGCATATAGCTCTGGGCGTCCTTGTGAGGTTGGAGTGAAGCTAGGGCCTAGCGCTACTACTTCTCCAACGAATTCGTGGCCGCAGACCAATCTACACCAGCGAGTCGGAGATGTTCATACAAAAGCTGGGTGGGATGATTCTGGCACATACGGATCGTGTACATCCTCGTGTCCTCTGTACACATGAAGATCACTTCCACATAACCCAGAGAGCTATCAGAGCACGGATGGTAAATAAACATAGTGTTGCTGTGAATGGAACATACCTTGATCTTGACAATCGCGTCATCAGGATGCAAGATACTGCGAAAGACATTATCAGCATTCGTCTTGGAGTGTATCTGCAGGCCTATGTCTGCAGATCTAGTTCGCGAAGAGCTGACTTGGGCACTGGGATTGTCTCGACGCGAATGTCGTATGCAGGTGGGTACCAGAGAACCGCGCGTTGTGTTTTGGTCAATACCTCTGACATGGTGGACGTAGAGGACAAGTGCCCCGGACCGCCTCAGGCCGTCAGTTCTTCATGATCTTCAAGTTGAACTTGTTCATCTTACTGCTGCTAGGAATCACAACACGTGCTGTTTCTTCGGTCGGAGTTGCGCACGGACACCACTGCCATGAAGCTGTGACTGCCGATACCTAAGAAGTCGACAGCCACGTACGAAATGCCCGCGAACACTACCTAGCGATGTTACACTAAGTAGGATACTTGCACAATTCCACATCAGGATCTGATAGTTGTGATACGTAGGTCTCTGTGGGCTCCTGACTCCACGTACATCAACGGAGAGTTCCATGTAAGCAGCGACACCGACAACATCATGTTCATAGTTGTATTACGCCGCCTCTAGCTTTGGGTCTCAGAATGTAAGCTTCCCCAGTTGTCATTTTGCTCGCGCTCATGCGCCTATCCTCAGTCGGCTATCTTCTTGACGAAATCTCCAATAACTGATGTTAGGACCAAGAGTCAACCAGCACGTGTCACCGACACCAACACTTGTACTCCGTGGACCGTCTCCTGGCGGTCCACTCGCCGCAGAACTCTCATTACTTTCTTGTCCATCCCCACCTTCATTTGCGACAAGACTGTCTTGGAGGATCAGCACCATGCTCACCAGCATTGAGCAATTGGTACAGGACAGGTGATATCAATTACATTTAATGAATACAGTACTTGCTATGCAACAGAATGTCAGAAAGTGAACACGGTGAATCAGCCTACAACCCTCCACCAAGACAGGCTACTCGAAGCCGTTCGGGGCTTCACCAAATATAAATTGATATGTATCGATGAATATGTGTCTTTCGCCAAAACCAAGAGTGTCAATTGTGGGCGCGAGCAAGTGGGGATCTTTGGGGTGTACACTGTCATTCCCGGCGAGGCGATACTGGTCGACCATAGTTTGCTGAATGAGGGCTCTAAGCGCGACAGAGTTCATTCTCAACGGATTGTCAGGAAGTTTCACCTGAATGTCGATGACGATCTGATCATAGCTTTTGTTGCGCTCAAGATCGGACCAGTTGTTGTATTCGGGAAAGAGTTTGAGAATTTTGAGTCTCGCCATGTCGAGAAGCGAGCGGCGGCATATATTGTGAACGAGTGGTTGGAACTTGAAATGAAGTAAGTACACATGCATATAAGAAAGAGTGAATGAGCTCACCCTGGTCATATTAGCCTGAAGGTTTGCAACCGTCTTTTTCAGACTCGCAATATCCTCTTCAGAACGCGCCTTCTCTTCATCAGAACGCGCCTTCTCTTCATCATAACGCGCCTTCTCTTCATCAGAACGCGCCTTCTCTTCATCATAACGCGCCTTCTCTTGATTATGACGCTGCTGCATGTCCTGCATCGCTATGTAAAGACTTTCGATGGTCATGACAGGGGGTTCAGGAGGAGCAGCTGTGGTCAGGTCAGTCTAAGGACATGTACGTAGAAAGCATAGAACATACCGCGCTCCGCACGAAGTCCGGGAATGTTGTTCATGGTGTTGGGAAGCCCTCGATGTCGTTGTATAACAGTAACTCCTGTTAGTGTGTGTTATGGCAGGCATCGCTTAGGCGCCCGTCCCCTGAGTTGCATTTATTTACTGTAAGTACATATATAACTGACTTATGTACGCCATAGACTACTTAAAGCAGTTCATATACTATCGAGTGCGTATACCTTCGTACGTTCATTCCTCTGTTTGACAATATCCAAGCTCGGGATCAACCATTTCAGGTTCGCCAGTGGTTAAGCTCACACTCAGTCTCTAGTACGTATGCCTGCTAAACCGCATGTCGTTTCCGTCTTGTGCGTACTCTTTCAATACAACTACGCACAGAACTATCTCTCAGATGATATGGGTTGAGCCATGTTATTGCGAAAGAGTTCAGTATACATGTCCATTGTTCGATCAAAGCAACGTTACTTCTATTCGTGAGTATCATCCATAAATCACCCCAACGCACGATCCGCACCAACACAAGACAAACAGACGAGATCACATCACCACGCAACCCTCGTCCTCCACCTTCGTACCCGCGATCCCCATTTCCGCGAACGTCTGCGGTCCCGGCGGTCTCGGCGACGCTGCGGGACCACCACCACCTCCTTGCCCGGGGAACCCAGGACCTCCATCAGGCGCAGGTGTCTTCCCCGTCCTCCGTAGCGGCGGGGTGCCCGCTGGCGTCGGAGAGTTCGGNNTACCAGGACGCGGGCCCGGCGCAGAGCCGGAGCCGGGGTCCATGAGGGAGTACCGCGGCGCGTTCGCGAAGGGGCGTTGACCGCCTGGTGCAGGTGAACCTGGATGCGAACCCGGCGGTGGGCCTTGAGGTTGGGGTTGTGAAGGCTGAGAGGAGCGTAAACGGGGGTTCGTGGAGTTGCCAGAATTCCCCGGACCGGGGAGGGGTTGTTGGGGGAATGGAGCGCCATGAGGGGCGGGATGTTGAGGCATCGACGAACCAGGGAGAGGCTGCTGACCGCCTTTGGGACTCGCCCCAGGTGTACGCAAGCCATCCACAGCAGGTAACCGCGCAGGCCGTCCCATATCCGGCGGTGAGCTCGTCACGTTTGCTGAATCGCTGTAGGCTGCCGCTCTGGACGACCCTGCCACAGCATTGGGCGCAGGCCGACCCATGAGCGAGTTCTTCCGCACGTTCTCCATGATCTGCGTCGTCTGTGCTGCAGAGGAGCGGCCAGCGAACGCACCCGACGCATCGGAGCGCTGTTTCGCTTGTGTGCGTTTGCGTACGAGGGTGGAGTCCGTGAGGGTCTTGTGTTCGTCTCGGGAAAGAGCTTGAGGAGTAGGTTGCGATAGAGCCTGGAAACGTTCCTTCGCGTCGGCATTGCCGTGTTCTGCAGCCTAAAGCAAACGTGTCAGTCTTCGTATGTGTTCCAATAAATGTTGAACGTACCCTGGTGTACCACTTTCTTGCTGACTCAATATCTTTCGGGCCACCAACTCCCACCTCGGCGTAGTACCCCATCGCAAACTCTGCACTCGGCAAGCCCTTCCGCGCCGCCTTGTCCGCGAACGTCCACGCAAGACTTTCGTCCTTCTCAAACGACCCTTCCGCACCACACAAGAACCACTTGCTGAGGGCCATGTCCGCCTCGACCTCGCCCTGCTGACTTGCGAGCGAGTAGTATTGGACGCTGAGCAACGCGTCGAATGGGAAGGGTGGCGTAGCATATTCGTACGAGTGTCCAAGCTTGTATTGTGCTGGAGCAAAGTTGAGGTAGGCTGCGCGTTCCAGGTGCTTCCGCGCTTCAACGTGGGCGGTCGAGCCGGGAGGAATGAGAGGGTTGAAGAGGTAGGGTGGGAGCTGGATGTGCGAGAACTCGGCTAGGAGGAGAAGACCGTAAACGTAGGCGGGTTGAGGGACGTCGACGGAAGCGAGCGTTGCGGCGCGCTGTAAGAGCGGTAGCGCGATCTCGGGAGTGGAAGGGAGACCGAGCTGTCCCATCAGATGTGCCATGCCCATCCTCTAGAGCGTATCGTAAGAAGACGGAGAGCGTGAACATGAAGAGACCACTCACGTATAGACAACTCTCGACACCGTGCTTGACCCCGCGATCGAAGCAGTCCCTCGCATGTCCCGCATCACCAAAGTTCTCATAATCCCTGCCGAGCTTGAACCACGCGGCATAATGGCCGCTCTTGGCAGCTTGCTCAAAGTCCCTGAACGCGGTCCTGGGGTTGTGGGGTACGACCTGGGGATAGGCACCCGAGGCTTCGCAAGTGGCGCGAAGGTAGATGGCCTCTGCTACATGGGGGGGCATGGGGCTGGGCATGGGCTGGGGCGAGGAGAGCTCGAGGATCAAGGGTATCGCGACATCCACGAGGCGTTGCAGCTGAGCGTCCCCGATGCGTACAGGCCCGACGGGGATGTCTGTAGAGTTGACGTTGGGTGCGTCTGCGCTGGAGGAGTGCAGCTGATGGGCGCGTTCGACGAGAGCGAGGACGTCCCTGGCCCAGGCAACTGCCTGAGGAGCGTGGCTAGGGTCGCGACCGGGTCGCTGGATGGCGGGAAGGGCGGCNGTGAGGATGGGGATGGTGGGGAGCGGGACAGTGAGCGAGGGCTGGCCCATAGTAGCGGATGGCTGCCGGG